>WHYT01013222.1:63045-97735 GCA_009806455.1 Tetrax tetrax
AAAAAAAAAAAAAAAAAAAAAAAAAAAAATCCCAAGATAATCAATTATCCCAAGAGCCAAAAAAAAATTACACTTCCCTATGAGACGCAGCAGTGAAATCTCTCCACTGTCTCCTTAGCACAGAGCAGGTGGGGTCTGGGGACGAGGGATGTCCCAGGGCAAGGGGGAAATGGGTTCCTCCTCTGGCAGGATCCTGACCACAGACACATCTTCCCATGTGCTATAGAGGATGCTTGTCATGACCCACAAGATGTGAGGAGAGAGGTTTTAAAAGCCTGGCAAGCAGCTAGGCTCCTGCTCCCATGCCAGTGAGGCTCTGCCAAGCAAAGCAGCAGAGCCAAGATGCCCAGAGGTCCATCCGACCCCCTAACATCATCCAAAAGGGATACCGGGTGTGGAGTCGCTGGCTCCACCTGTGGCTGAGCTTGGGCAAAGATCTGAGAGAGGAAGAGCCAGACGGGTACAGCCTCCACCTCTCCCACACCACTATGGATCTCTGAGTTGAGCAGAGCTCACAGATGGCTCAGTTTAGCAGTTGTGTGCTGCTTGCTTTTTGAAGATCCCTTTTGGGTCCTGGGGCTCTCTGACCCAGCCAGGACAGCAGCTCACCAGCTTGCTCATGTGGAAAAGCAGTCCCCAGCTTTCCAGGTCCCATATAATGCACCAGTTCTGCTGAAAAATCAAGGGACGGATTTAGGGCAGTCACCTTGAATCCTGAGGTGACCAACAAATCCACGCTGCAGACCAGACCACGGCTGGGTTACTGCAGCTGCCCTGAGCAGAGTAATTACTTTTACACTCTTAAATCAGATCTTTTTTTCCCCCAACATCAGTTAAAAAAAGTGAAAAGCACACTGAGTAAAAGAAGCTTTGCACATGCTTCATAGAAGCATCCCAAACGACTTGGGCAACAGGTTGCACATACCTACCCAGGCTGTAGATTTCTGTCTGATCAGTGACTGCCTGCATCCAGCTACTGAGGAAGCAGGGCAGGAGATGACCGGTCTCTGTTTAAGGAGGGCACTGACTCAACTTCTGCACAGTCTTGGCAATGAGACTTCCCCATCCCTGATGAGGTTCAAGAAGCATCTCAAAGACATTCACGAGCAACACTGCATTTGCACTCAGTGGTCTATATGTTCAAATAACACGATACAGCCTGTGTGCAGAGATGTTAGACGGGGTCTGCCCCAGAACGAGCCTCACAGAATGAGGCCCACATCAAACATTCATCCCCCATTTCTGAAGGCAGACAGATACAGGGATGCCCTATTTCATAGCCAATTCTTGCATTTTGGAATTTATTCTGTTCAGATCTTTAGTATGTGTACTAGTGCTTAAGATATTTGAGTAAAAATCTAAAATTATTTCACTAGTAAAAGCACCAGCGAGAAAACCGTGGGATGAGGGAGGCAACAAGGACCATGTCCCACTCGCAGCCTGCCCTAAGAGTGGCAGAAATACCTGGCATGACAGACAGACAGACAGCAGGTCTGGACATCTTCTAAGAGTACAGGGCAGACTCTGCCATTGACTTTGCCACACTTGCCTCTCACTCTAAGCAAGCTGCTAGAGTTAAATGTCTCACCCAAGGGCTGTGAGATAGATTCAAAGGAACTGATCCAGACACTCAGAAGAGGAGGAAGAACCGGCAATTATTCTCTTTAATCACAACATCAAGAAGTGCTGTCCTGCATCACTCTGTTTTATGCATAGGCAGAACACAGCAGCAGATCAGTCCTTTGTTTTCGTATTCCACAATCAATTTCCCCCCCGCCCCCAACTTCGCTTTCCATTAAGAGGATGCAGCTGACAATTCGACCCACATCGCAGCTCCCAAACTGAGCCAGCAGCTCAACCTCTGACATCCTCCAGGACCCCCCAGGCCAGGTGTGCCAACCTGTGCCACCCCCTTGAAGCACAAGTCCATTTGGTGAAGAAAGTCATACCCATAAAGCACTTTACGTGTGTGAACTGCACCCACTTTTCTCATCTCGCATAATAAATTTCTGAGCTACCAGATGTTCTACCTGCTACTGCATTTTATTTACCCATTTGCTGCAAAGTCTGTCCATCCCGACTCCTGACCTCTGCTCTACCACTCTGCCTGCTTCCCTGTAGCCAGTTAGAGCCTGTCTCCTCCACACCTCCAGATTAACTCAACAGAGAAATGCAGTTGTACGTCCTTTAGTGGTACCAGCTAACACAATTAACAGAACACAGTAAAATAATAATGTTCCCCCTGCAAAGCTGTGGATATATAAGTATTATCACTGGCAGCAAACTCTACCCCTGCAATCAGCCTCAAGAACCTGCCTGATGATACCAACACCTCCATTCTGACTCTGCTCCACCCCAACAAAGAGCCATGTGCAAAGTCCTGATTGTATTTGGTTTGGTAAAGTGCAAGACACTGCAGCAACAGAAGGCTTATTGGTGCAACTTTGTACAAGAGACGTATGTTGGCTAAGACCAACAGGCCTTAAAAGCACCTCTAAGATCTTTTCAGGGATGCTGTGAGGCCAACAGAGGATGACGGCAGTTGGGAACTAGACCTGTCACATCCCACTCTCTGATACCCACCTCTGTCCATCACTGGAAGCACTGGGAAACATACAGGACCCAAACCAGCCTCCTTCGGCCACAATTAAAAAAGGAGCCAACAGCAGCTGCTAGTGTCTTAGACCATTCAGGTTGAAATCTACCATACATCCTTACAGTGCAATACTACACAGCAAAGCGTAAGGCAGATACGTCGGACTTGTCCAGTTCATCATAGGGATTGGTATAATGAGGGCACACCAAACAGCCTGTTCTTCCAAAAAGTAACCAGTCTAGCCTCTTCCCCCCACAGGGCACCGCACAGCAGCTGGGTGCAAGTTCAGAGATGGCATTGCTTCAAGAGAGGTACAGGAAGCCCTTAGATGCAATTCTTCTCAGAGAACCTGCTCCGTGCTCGACGAGGAAATGTCCAATAACCTCCATGCAGCATATGGGTTGAGTTCATCCTGGTCTCTGCAGAGTGCCCACACGTACAGCATCCGCAGAACCTTATCCTGGAAGGAAAATCCTGTAATTAGAGCATGCATGATGGTCACAGACCTCCTAGCTCAGAGCTGATGGGGACACAGTCCACACTTGCTCCAGAAACCATTTTCTGATTTTGCTCTCTCGTTCTAACCTGGAAGGTCCCAAATAAAGATAGCTCCAGCAACATCAACTAGACTGTGGTCAGAAACTTATCAGTCAAGAACAGATAAACTTTTGATTTCCAAAAACAGAATTAGAGTTTCCAAATATCTCTCGCTGATATACATTAACTGGCACCACTGCCAAGTCTGATAATATTTGACCTTATTTTTAAATATACATTTCTAGTTTCAAACTGGTTCAGCTGCCAGGCTGTAGTGCCCTCTGTCACCATCAATCAAGTTCAGGCTCTTTCCTGCAGCTATAACTCTGCCTCTCCCATATCAGTCTGTGAGCTGCATCCCATCCCCATAGCTGTATCACTGGCTCTCACACTTCCATTTGAGCAGCTCAAATTAACCAGAAATTATCATCACCAGGTCTGAGGTCAGACAGAGAGTGAAAAAACAACACTTAGCAATGAAAATCAGATCACACAGAATCCAAGCACAGTGTTAGCCACAGACACACACGAATTCTGCAGTCAAATCTTTGCTGTGCAAGCAACACTTTCACCACACGGGGTTACAGGCTGAAAAAAAATCTGAAAGTTTTTCCATCCTTGCTACGTGAAATGAGAATGCCAGCAGTTTTGTTCATAGAAAGTGAATAAGGAGGAAAGCCTTATTTCAGCATATCCTGAGTCCATCAATCACGGTCTTATGAAAACAACTCCTTGAAGAGTCACTGCAACTACCTGTAGCTAAGTCTCTGCCTCCCCCAGGAGCGAGGTGACACCACCCATCAGAGCCTGGGCTGCCAGGTGGCCAAATCTGGCTGGGTGTCACAAATCTATTCTGCAAATCAAAGGTTATTTTGATTTTATCATTTAACCATTAATCATGGAGAGTTTTTCCCCCAGATATGGAAGTATCACTGAAGGATCAGACTGTGCATTGGCTCAGCTCCCAGATGTGTACTTTACTACATTTTTGATTGAATGCATGAATCCTTATAGGTTGTAATTTAGGTACATAAATGAGAACAGTCATTAGAAAGCTAATGCTTTAGAAATATCATACAGCATAAAGTCTTTTTTTTTTTTCTTGCTCAGTGTTTCAGAAGATTAACTTGCTTCAGATCTGCTTAGAATGTTAAAAGTGATTGAAAACTCAAGTCATGCAGATGTTTGGGATATGTCAGAAAGAAGAGTAGAGGGGACAAGAGAAGAAAAACACCTTTTGCCTGGTCAAGACTCAAGACAGGCTGTACATTGATGTACTAGCCACAGCAATGCTAACAGACCTTGCCTGACTAGAAAACACTGCGTATAAGCTCAAGATGAAGTGGGTAACATAACTGATTTAACACTGCCAGTGGAACCTTCATTTGGATGGTTTCTGTGACTTGTGATTTTCAAAGCCCATTTGCTAAGATTATGTATGAAAGGCAATTTAATCATAAACTTCAGCATCAAAGCTCTGCTACATCTGGGAAAGTTTATGTTCTTGAACATAGGATTTCTGAAGGGGTGAACAGCAGATAAGCTTATTGTTGCTGGTGATCTCGCAGCATGCAGTACTGAACAAGTAGCACAGCTTTCTTCCTGGAAATGAGACGTGATGAAACATAAAAATTATGCACTTCCAAAGCTGAGAGATTTCTGGGTTTCTGATCTGATGCTTTTATTAATAGGGCACATCTTAATTCTCAATGTACAGTACATGCTGTTGCATATATTCATAGAAAGTGGGACAGTAAATACGTGTGGAATCCCAAAGGCAGATTTCTATCATGGCCGTGCATGCAAGGCAAAAATTTGTCCTCTAATCCCACAGTCTGCTATGGCAAACAGCATCCTGTCTCACAGTCCTTCAGGACCTAATTTTAACAAGATTCCCTTGACTTCACAGCATCGCTCAGTGGGTTGTCTAAGGCCTCATCTTCCCAGACTGAGTTTGCGGTGCTCCATGGGGATCCCCTGTGTTAAATACCACAACCAGGCTGCCTGGTCTCCCCACATCTCACTGGGGGTGAGCTTGCAGCACAGCAGGGAGAACTTGAACAACTGCTTAAAATACCCCAGCAAACACAAGCATTTGATTTTTACTGACAGAATTTACAATTTGTAGCTCCTTTTCCCTAGAAGGTCATCTGTTCAGTACTCCACAGGAGCAGCTCAGCAGTTAACACCAAATCATAGTTACCAGCCAGCCCGCATCTGACATGTGATTAACGCTGAACTTTTGTTTCCAATGGAGAATTTTAATGCATCTCCTTGATTTATTGCTGCTCCAGATAAATCAGACAGCAAACGGACTTTGATGTCCTGTTCAATAATTATCACATAAATATCTATCTTCTAGGAATGCAGTAATTTAATGCAAGAAATCACTCTATCAGTTGTTCCTCCCTTGCAGTTGATGCGACAGGTTATAAATCAGTCCAGATGGGCATCATCATTAAAATTAGTCCCTTTTTTTTGTAAACTTACAGCCTGGACTAAAGAATGGTTGCAAAAAGCCAATAGAATAGTTAGAATCATAGAATAGTTAGAGTTGGAAGAGACATTCAAAGGTCATCTAGTCTAACCCTCCTGCCAGGAGCAGGGACATCTCCAACCAGGTCAGGTTGCTCAGTGCCTGGAATGTTCCCAGGGATGGGGCATCCACCACCTCTCCGGGCAACCTGGGACAGTGTTCTACCACCCTCAGCATAAAAAACAATTTCCTAATATCTAATCTGAATCTACTTCCCTCTATTTTAAAACCATTGCCCCTCGTTGTATTGCAACAGGCTCTACTGAAGAGTTTTTCCCTGTCTTTCCTGTAGGCCCCCTTTAGGTATTGGAATATTTATTAAATGCATGTATTAATTTTAATGGAAGTCTGCTAGAAACTGCCAGCTCCAGACATCTCACAATGTTCCCCATTATATATCATTAAGCTACTTAAACGTGGCACAGACACAATCCAAGCTATTTGTCCAGATAGCCAGCCACTTGAGAACAAAGGTGTTCCAGAAAAGGCATGGGCTCCTTAAGCCTGCTGCACCATTAACTCTGGTAACAAGCAATTCTGTGGTTATGTCTGACTGTGTTATTTCAGCATCACTCACAACAGAATAGGAAGGTTGGACTCGTAGTGTTAAAAGCCAAACGACAGTGAAATACAATTCACAGATGCGTCAGACACTGGCTGCACAAGTCACCCTGTGTCAGAGGTTCCCATCAGAAGCCTCTACCATGTACAGCATTTAACACAACAGGATAGGGGAAAGTCTCGTGGAAGTAACAGCTTGCAGTGCTATAAGATATTTCATACTACAGTGGAGAGGCAGCAGGCAAGAACATGAACTGCTACTTCCAGTTGTTTACAGCAATCTTCCAGATCTCTTGCAAGTGACTTAAATAACTTGGTAGATAAGCAGCTCAACATGTGCCCTTGCAGCCCAGAAATCCAATCGCATCCTGGGCTGCATCAAGAGGAGTGTGGTCAGCAGGTCGAGGGAGGGGATTCTGCCCCTCTGCTCTGCTGAGACCCCACCTGCAGCACTGCGCCCAGCTCTGGAGCCCCCAACATCAGAAGGACATGGAGCTGTCGGAGAGGGTCCAGAGGAGGCCACGCAGATGCTGAGAGGGCTGGAGCAGCTCTGCTGTGAGGCCAGGCTGAGAGAGCTGGGGCTGTTCAGCCTGGAGAAGAGGAGGCTCTGGGGAGAGCTGAGAGCGGCTCCCAGTGCCCAAAGGGGGCTGCAGGAAAGGTGGGAGAGACTGTTCAGCAGGGCCTGGTGTGACAGGACGAGGGGTGATGGTTTCAAAATAGAGGGAGGTAGATTCAGATTGGATATTAGAAAAAAATTTTTTACACTGAGCATGGTGGCACACTGGCCCAGGTTGCCCAGAGAGGTGGCATCCCATTCCCATCCCCGGAAACGTTCCAAGGCCAGGTTGGATGGGGCTCTGAGCAACCTGATGTGGTTGGAGATGTTCCTGCTCCTGGCAGGGGGCTTGGACTGGGTGGGCTTTGAAGGTCCCTTCCAACCCAAACCATTCTATGATTCTAACTCCAGCTCTCACTTTGTTTACCAAACATATTTGTGCTCTGTTCTTACAGTGCCCTTTAGGAAAGCAAAAGGGAGGAAAAAAAAGAACAGGATCAGGTGGGAGCTTTAATTTACAGCAGGATAGTTCAGTTCTGTTCCAGAGGGTGCCAAAGGAGAAGAACTCACAGGGGGTAACTGCAGGCGGAGTGTGCTGGCCAGGCACAGCAGCAACTGGCAGGGAAAGCAATGTTGGTGGTCACAGCTCCAGCTCCTCTCCTCACCGTGAATTTAAAGTATCTGTGTCCCTTCTAAATGTTTGCAGACTCTCCTCGTGTACAATAATTCTGAATTAATGGGACATAACACTTCAAGAGTCTGACAGGAGTAAATAGCCCACACCGAGCTGAATCAAAGACCTTACCTACAAGACGCAGTATTATTCATACCAGTCAACGCAGCATGTATGGACACCCACTGCTCTAGAAGCATCCAGATGAATCCACAACTGAGATGCCTCGCAGGGGACCCAGGGAAAACGTGTACAGCTGAGAAACATCACTTACCGGATCACCTTCCACTACTTCTCCTTTCTGGTTCTTAATTACCATCACCACCTGAGCCTGAAAAGTGATGATTAATACTGGTCCCTGCTCCATCATCTTCCCCATAGCCAGCTGCAATGAAAGAAAATTCCATGAGAAAAGAAACGATTTCTGTATGTTAATGTAAAAGCATTTAACACAACTGCTATGGCTTGACATAGTTAACAATCCCATCTTCTCGAGCTGAATCTAGTTATTTTAATCAGATTATACCTGCTCTGTTAATACAGATTCTGTAGTCATTATTACAAAGCATTTTCCCCAAAACTTTCCCTGTACTTAAAAGCTCCCCCAAAATTGTTCTGAAAGTTTTAATAGTTTTTCCAAGTCCAAAAATATGGGAAACATGAATAAGCTCTGTTCCATTATGTCCAAACTAAAAGCCAAAAATAAAAGAAATCCTGCTCTTAAAAAAAATTACATTTTCTGAAGGAAGTACATCAACTGAAATTTTTCCTCTTGCTTTTAAATGAATCTTCAACATGAAATCGTACTGAATGAGATAAAAAAAACTAAGCAACAGAAAGACTTCAAGGTGAGAACCTTTTGATTGACAGGATTTTTTTTCTCTATTCTAAGATCACTCTACGAAATATTTAAAGAACTTATTAACTGAAATGCAAAGAGGAAGGGAGAAGTTTTGTTTCCCAAAGCTGTGCTCTTAAAACATGAAATCCTCTTTCTGTCTCTTTTATGGGAATACAGTATGCTACAGAATATCTTGCTCTTCAGTAACTCTGGAGTTACTGGCTACGTTACCCAAAAAGGTAATCATACTACCTCAATGTTAAGGTAGCGCAATTATACTCTTTTGTGTATGAGTGATACTACTTCAAAAACATTGCACTTTATCACATAATAAAGACTGTATCACAAGAGACAGTTACAAGGCCATGCCATAATTCACAAAGGCTTTTTTTTTTCCCATATATTTTACTCTTCCCTGAGGAAAATTCAGCACTACTGCAATGCTCCTTTGCTTAATCTGCGGGAATCAGTTCCCCAGCTCTGCAGCAACTCACATCCTTCCAGTCCACACTGCATTTCTGGAACTGGCCTGACTCATTCAGCAATGCCTTCCACCCAAGTATCAAAAAACAGATCTCACAGCTCTTTGTCAGACCAATTTCCATGACAGACATTTTATATGACACCACTTGCCATTGACAATTTGACAACATACATTTGCATGTGGGTTTCAAGGAGGAGGACGACTGTATCACTGACTGGGCTGTATCCCTTATAGGCACTGAGACTTCCATACCGCTAATGCTTTATTTTCTAGTACTATGATCCCAAAAAACCTCCATAATCAAGACAATATTTATATCACTCTTTGCACACCAAGTTCAGAAACACTGTTTCTCAAGTCACATACTTAAAACTACATTATTGAGCCAAATAAAGAGTTTTAAGAAATATTAAAGATCAAAAATTCCATTACATTTAAAGGCAGTTGCCAGTGAACCAGAGAGTGCTTAAGTACCTGGAACATGACTTCAGATGTTTATGTTTGAAAGATTTTATTTTAATTTTAATGCTGCCAACTGCAGCATGTGAATTTTCTTAAATCTTCTAAATGGTTTTTTTCCTAAACTCATTGAACTGCTTTTGTGGATGAGATCACTCAACATACTCCCATAAATCTCACTTAGGAAAATGCATTTAAAAATTTAAACATACAACACCCTTTATCCCATTTTCTTGCAATACAGACAACATAACAAGAATTGTAGTCATTTATGTTCCATATCAATAATTTTCCAGCTAAGATGATGCAATTTTCTTGAGAAACTTTGTGCGAAAACGCAGGCACCTAAACCAAGTTAATAACAAAATGTCTTTCCAGACACCACTCAGAATCCGTGCACAGCTCTATACTAATTAGCACCTTCAGAGGAAAAAAGTTATTTAGCATACAATGAAATGAAGTCTCCCAGACACTAACAACACAGAAAAACCTTTAAATAAAATGCTTAGAAAAAAAGCAATCATGTTTATTACTTCCACAGCTTTAATTGTGTTAGAACACATTATTAATTGCTGAAGATAATCAAGAGAATTGCAGATGCCACAGAAATTTTCCTGCTCATTTGGTACATATTTTCAGTCAATATCCAGAATTACCAAAGAGGTAGGTATGGCTTCCCCTGAACCCAGAGGGATGAAAGAAAATGAGAAGCCTACAAAACAAAAAGGCGAAACAGTCCTAGGCAGAGGACTAGACATTAGCCTTTTGTGTTAGCAGACGCCCTATGGGTTATATTCTTGCTCCCTGTGAAGATACATGGTCATTAATCAAGTTAGCTCCCACTGTTCTTTTGTAGGGCTACACAGGTCAAACTAAGTCTTTTGCTGTAGGGTATTTGCTCAGAGGTTTCTGGAGCTCTCCCACACTCAGTACAGTTATTTAATGACGCGGGCACAAAGAGAGAGATTCCTGCACAGGGCTGCAGACAGAGAAAAATCACCACCAGCAGTGCTCCTTTCAGCAAACCACCAACAGCATCAGACTTTGCTCTCTCCGTTTTCCACGATGGTTGCTGAATTCTTCCTGACTTCTTGTCTTTCAGGGATGAGACTGTTGGTAAGAAACATCTGGCCAGCCAATATACCCAACAACATCTGGACTACCCAACAACATCTGGACATCCCACTTTCTGAACAGCATCCTTTTATCACCATGCTCCATTTCCATCACTATCTGAATGCTTCCAATCTTCCACTTCCTTACCTCGGACCAGACCACTGCTGGGTTCAGACTCCTATTAAATAGCTCTACCTGTTCTCTGTTCCTACAGGAATGACCCTCCAGTTGGCTTTACGGTAATTATCTGAATGGATCCAGCTTATAATTTTATTGAGGAAAATACTGCACAGCTGCAATACATTGGACAAGAATCGCTTAACAGTTGGTTCCAAAGAAACATGTACTGAATGTCGCTGCCTTTGAGTCAGCACCTTTGATGACAAAGGCAAACAGCTGATCTGATTTCACGCTATTTCCACATGTGTTTTAAAGCATTAGCGTACAGCTGCCCTGTTCTTCCACCTTGCACATTTCCTTTGAGGCAGAGCTGTTTCTGGGATATGAAAGGTCTGAATAAAGGTGGCAATTTCTTTGAGATATCTTTGCCACTGAAGGAAAGAAAGATCTGAAAGAAAACTTGGGGGCCAGTGAGAGATGACACTAAAGACTTAATTAAATGAAAATACTACTGTAGACTTACAGCTAAGTAGAACAAAAACACCTCTTGCTCCTCAGTAAAGGGAAATACAGAGAGCATTATGACTGTGCAGACATTTGGCCAGAGTCCCTAACTACCAGCAAGGCTCCTAGGGAGGCAATGGCTCTACTTACAGCTATTACTTCCCCACATATCAAAAGCCATCTAGAACAGCAGTTAAGTCTCTCTAACAGCCATTCCTGCACTGCACAACCTTGAGTACTGTACATTATCATCCAGTGCTTCATGAAAGCACTGGGTCAGTGCTATTTGCCTTTATTGTTAACCTTTCTCTTAATCACGATAGTGATTAAGATTAAGGTGCCCTGATGGAGAGAAGACAAACCACAATGCTTGATTGCACAGTAGCAAACCTGTCCCATGAGCTCTCCCTTTCAGCAGGGTGATCTGTTCCTCTGTTAGCACAAATGGTAAATTCCAGAGTAGCATGAGGTAAAAAAGCAGCAGTCAGAGCATAGAATAAAAGGCCTCTTAGGGTCATGAGTTTCTAATCCATCCCACAAGGTGAAATACAGAAAAGGACACTCACGTCAATGTTGTCAATGTCAAGAATCCTGGAGTGGAACTGGAGACCCATGGCTTTGGCTTGCTGGATTGGATGAGCAAGCTGACTGTAAGTCTAAATGAAGCAACAAACTTGTGTTACACGTTTTAATTTGTTCTGTCACAAAGAAAAAGGCATCTTCTGCTTAGAGAGAACCACCAAAAATCATAAAAATAAAAGTCCATTTTTTGCAAATATGCTGAACACATACGTCTTGCAAGGTATCAAACAGCTACAACAAACACTCTGGGCTTCACATAAGCAAATTCTCACTAAAAGTCCCACCTCCCCCAGCCAGAACAGAAGATCTGTCATTCACAACAGAGGACATTACACAGAGCACACCTGATAGTCAAGGCATTTACGGTTCTGATTTGACAGCAGACAAGGAGAAACAGTCTGGGAATCAAGCTACTTTCCTAATACTCAGCCAGACTCCGGAGGCAGACCAGCATTTCCTGGCTCCTTTTAGGCACATGCACATATGCTTCATTATTTATGCATCAAGAACTCCTGTTTGGGATAGTGAATTTCTACTTGCTTTGAGCATTATCATCATATTCTTGGCAGGTATCAAACAAACAGGAGGCAGTCCCCACCTACCTCCCCACCATGAATCTTCCAACCTTTATCACAAGCACTTAAATGCAAATATCCTACAGAAGTTACTGACAAATCTCTGGAGTGAAGCTGGAGTTACAGATCTGGGATTCTGAGGACAGGAAGCAGACAGCTCTATGAACCACAAACTATATGTAAACCAGTGAGCTGACAGCAACCTGCAGCTCAGTTGGTACACCTGACACTTAAATAAGCTTTTGCTTTATTGGTTTGTATTCCAGCACTTCAGTGATCAATATCACACACTCAACACTTGTGGTATGATTCTATTCAAGAGCCTTTATTTATCTCCCAGATTCTTGTTAATAGGACTCCTGTTTCCTCCCTTGGCTTATTTTACAGATGATTCTTGATTTACAGGCTTAACTTAAAACTGCAACTAGCTTAGAAAGGTTTGCTTTTTGTCTTATAAACTGCAGCAAATACGCTACTTCCCTTGAGAGATTTGAGAGAAAATGGTGTCATTTCAAAGGCTGCTTGAACCAATAAAGAACCTTCTTTACTTTCAGACTGCTTTAAATATCAGACTCTTACATACTGCAATATTGTTACGAAGATGTTAATCACAACTAACAACAACAACAAAATTAAATACAAAATTTGCCTCTTCCAGTGTGTGCATTTCCAGCCCTCTGGTGGAGGTGATCAGTAAGGAGAACATTCACTTCAAGCAGTTAAATTACTTAGAAACAGAACAAGCATGGGTCTGTGTTGCCTACAACACAATTATTTTGGAGCCGAGTGAAGACCAGAACAAATGTCCATCTGTGTTGTCAGGAAAGGAAATCTGCTTTCATGAAATTAAGTGGACAGTAATACAATCACTGAATCACAATCAATTCACTGTTTCAAGAAGTGGATCCAATACTGAAAATCTATCCCAGTACAAAACCAAAACCCGTTTCTGTACAACAAAACAAAATTCAGTTTTCTGCAGTGAGATTATGCAGGCTGCAGATCATCTATGCTGCAATTCCAGAAAAAAATTCAGCCTGCCAGGATTATTTGCTAGGATACTGCAGTGGAGCTGTGTTTGTGTAGCAGCTCCAGGGACAATTTGACTCTGTAAGCAGAAAAGCACCACATTTTTGGGTCAGCTCAAATGTCTCTGCACCTTCTCACGCAGTATCTGGGATACAGGCTCCTAAAGCCCATCCAAACAAAGAAGGGCATTGAAGAACTGGAGCTAGTTAAACTAGTTTAGCTCTCAATTCACTATCTGTCTCTAAAGAAGCTCTTCTCTCATATCCAGACAATTCCAGAAGTCCAGCATGTACACTTCACTGCATTAGTGTTTCATAGGATGAGCACATTACATGCAGAGACAGCTGGACAAAGCAGGTAAGCAACATCATAGATCCAACAGTTGGACATCTGGCAAGCAAAGCAAGCATAACACACCTACTTACAAAGGAGAACCATAACCTTTTCAGACATTTTTAGTAGCTCTACTTACTGCTTCATAGCACCAATCTTTGAGGATATCAAGCTCTCCAGACATCATAGCCTAAGAGAGGAAAATCAAATAAAATATGAACAATTTAAAACATCTCCTACATCAGAGAGCTGAAATTATCAGCACTTTTCAGCAGCGAACTACTTTAAATCCTACATCTCGTGAAACCCTGAAGAAGGATAGGAGCTTCAAAGAGGAACAGCAGTAAGAACTTCTATAAAGACACCTATACCAAGTCAAGATGTACATAAATCTTTCAATAATTAAGATAAAAATGAAAAAGTTTATCTTTAAAACACTGTGTAATAAACAACTGGAATTCATAACAAAACAGATGCTGGGAATTTAGCAGATTTCAAAATAAAGTTGAACATGTGGATACATGTTTGTATCTAAGCATCAAATTATTTATTTTTTATTCATCCTATAATGCTACCTCATGACTAGGGGTAGCATAAATATTTCTACATGTATATTAGCATGTATCAATTTGAGGTATGATCACTCACTGCACTGTATTGTAGGATGAGAAAATAACACTTCACACTCTCTTAGCATCTGCTTGTCTCTTCAAGTCTCAGTTTTTCCAGTCTCAAACAAATCTCTCAAAATAATTTCTCCTGTACTTCTTCAAATTCCATACTTTCACTGTATATTTTCTGACATATTGTAACAGTGAGAGGAACTATATCCACTTATACTTGAAGTCACATCCTTCATCAGTGCTATCCTCTGAGTGGTTTTATACTTTAGTATTTAAAAACATTAAGTCCCACATACTTCCTTGACTAGTGCAGAAATATTTTCACTGAACCAGTTATCATGATCAGGTCTTCTTCCTAAGGAGTCACAGATCATTTAGAATCCAGTAGTACATACGCACCAAATTCTTTCCTTTATCAATATTGGATATCACCATTGCCCAGTACTATTCATTCACCTACTTCAGTTCGATCCACCTGATGCCCATATAATTTTTCATCGGAGAAGATGGTTAGTTGTTTTTGAGGCTAGAAAAAAATTTGCTAGTCAACTAAATTATGAAATATGGTTTTTAACTAAATTGTTATGTGGGATCCAACCTTTTCCCAAGGTTATCTCATGTTCTGTGCAAAGCTACATGCTTCAGAAGCAAATACTGTCCCAACTTTTAATTTTAGCATCAGAAAACTGAAAGAAAAATCTTCCATGTTACAGCAATGGAAAAAAAATAAAACAAATACACCATACTCTGCCCCACCTTACCTCCAAAACATTGGGGATTATATCATACTCGCATTGCTTTAAAAACCGATCTTTGTCAAAAGATGGATCCACTTTGAGTATCTCTGTCAAAACCTCCGACATTTCCGTCTTTGAGAATAATCCACCTAATAAAACAATTCAGTGAGACTGGTGGCATGACAACTGTCGCCAGGAAACGAGAAAGACTTTTCGTTACAGAGGGAAGGAAGAGTCACCTGGGAACAACTGCAGACTTTAAGTTAAGCTTGAGATTTATCCCATACAAGCACTTGTTATCACACTGCACTTCTGATCCAGTAGCAGGTTGCTACACTGCATGATACTGGATAATGATCCATGCAAAATATTATAAAGCTCCAGAATCTGTCCCAAAGGTCAGTAACATGTGGAGGACGACAGCACTAACATTCACTACGAACAGAGCGAAAGGGGTAGAGATGCACTTTCACAGCAATGAAGGAACATTACCTATTAAGTCAGTGACTTTGTCTGTGACAGCTCTGGAAGCTCGAATGAATGCATTATCACTTTCATCATACTTCATTTTCATTTCAAAGAACCCTGAAAGGAGAGGAGACATGAGCAGCAGTGTCTTTCCACTACACTTCATGCAATGGGTCACAGATCAAACCTGATAGTTCTTTTCTAAATCTTTGTTGATTAACAAGTTTCTATTTCAACAATTAATTTTCTCATCTTTCTGCAATGTTCGTAACTATCAATAACTGTCACTAGGAGAATGACGGTTTCTCTGACTTCAGCTGCATCTTCTATGCAGATCTTCAGATAGAAAATACACTAGACTTGCTTACATCAGCAACCGTCTGTTACACCCCTCGATTCAGGCTACTACAAAGGGGTGGCAGGATTTGAAATCAGCGCCAGAAAGTTTAACTCGGGGGAGAGTTAAAGAATCGACCTTAAATATTGCCAATTTTTGACAGAATAGCAAGACATCGGTAAGGATGCAGTTCTCAAGCAGCTTGATATACTTCCCAACCTTGATAAGAAAACAAGCCAAGCATGTCACAAAACTACAGAAGTCACTGACGGGGAAGGAGAACTCTTGCAAAGCAAAACCTCAGAGGCAGAAAGAAGGGCAGGATGTGAAGGGAAAAAAAAAAGCCACTTAAGCAAGGAGGAATTGTTGCAACAAACTAAGGGCTCAACAACCCATTATCTGTCTCTGGACATCATCAGATGGACCAGAACTGCAGAAGGTAGTTGCGGTATAATGGGCCCTGCAGGGAAGCTTCTTCCCACCACATCAATTAACAATTGGAATACTGCCCCAAAGCTTATGCTCCTTCCAAAAACCACACAGTGCTCTTGGTACAGGTGGTACATAAAGGGAGAGCACACATAATTAGAGTCGGCTGTAGCCACATCTGCAATGTTGCCTGGATTGGAAAACCACAGTCTTGGAAATAGGCATAAAACCTAGAGAATGCACAGAGCTCATGCAGACGGCACAGGAGTGGAGGATGCAACGTGGGGAGTTTTAAGAGCTATGAGCATCTCCTTGAAAAGGCTAACAAATAGGACATAAAAATCCACTCTCGGATACCTCCCAAGGAGCTCTGCTTTAAAAGAAGTTAGGAAGAAACACAATCCAAAGTTAATTATAAGTTGCACTTTCACACAACTGTTTTTTCCTTAACAAGTCATTTACCCTGCAGTACACTGGCAGCGATTATTTTGATTTGTTGAAGGATTCTGGTCTCAGGCTTCTTTATGCCTTTCAGAAACATTAAGTGTCTAGATAACTATTAAAAGTTATTGCCCACTGCAGTACAGATATTCAGTGTTTTTAAGTTTTGCAATAAAAACAGAAAGGAAGCAAAGTCCCACATATTCAAGAGTTCTAAGCAGATGACAACAAAAACCATCTCACTGAAGACAAGATTTTTCCTCATTATAAGCTCAAGGTCAGGATGAAGAGATCTGCCTGCCCTTTCCCTGGTGACACACATGCATGCATGCCCTGGCCTCTTCCCAGTGCCAGAGCAGATCTGACTATTAAAAAAAAAAAAAAACAAACAAAGAATAGAGTTCAGTTCTCCTTAAGCAATGGCAAAAGCAGGTTTTGGTACCAACAGGGACTGATCAAAAACAATGCCTGACTGGGGGAAGGGTCCAAACACAGATGGAGCAGCTTGGAAAAGCTGCAGTGTTGTCAACTATGCCTACCTCCCATTCACACTACCATTGTAGCAACAGCTACAACAACAACAAAAAAAAAGGCAATGATTTGCATTATCTTGAGACTAGTTGCACAGATGGCATCAGATCCAGCACAGCAAGAATCAGAACAGGGAAATAATGTGCTACTCTTTTGTCTTTAGAACACTTACTATTGAAGACCACATTGTTGTCCTTGAAATCTTTCCACTGCTGATACCATTTTGAGTCTTTATGCAGCACCACACCCATGGCCTCCCTAGAAAGTGCAGAAGACATGGGTACTTGTGAATAAGTAACTTACAACTGAGCGAGAATAAAAAAGAGGACATCCTGACGAATATCACTGCAGCATGCAGTATCCCTGAGGCTGATACACTACATAAATGATAAACAACTTAGTGGAGCAAGGCAGTAGAGAAAACAAAGGAACTGAGACTTAGTCATGCCAAACATAATTCAACAGCAAGATGTTAGAACCGAGAAAACATAACACATGCACAAGTAAAAATTTCATGTCAGAACATTATGTACCCACTTTATAATTTTAAGTGCTCAGTTTCACTATCAAATGATTCAGCAGCATCAACTTAAGCTGGAAATTTGCTCTCAGACTTACCTGCTCTGCTAGGTTACACCTCACCCCACAGACTCATTTCAGTACTTGGATTTTAATCATCCCTGACCTGTAGTTAAGTTTTAAAGTTTTCATCAAATTATACACAGAAATATTCACCCTAAATTACATCCAATACGTACTCATTAGCTTCAAATATTCGTTCCTCTTTAATGCTCTCGCCTGAGAATTCTGTTCTTTTTCGTAGTCGCTCCGGACGTTTGTAAGGACCAGTCTGCCCTAAAACACTTTCATCTATTTCCTTCTTAACAGTTTCTACTCCCTGAAAGGAAAATATCCCTATTAGATTGATTTACCGTCCCCCACCCTTTCCCAGAAACTGAAAATCACTTCTATTGGGGGGAAGAAAAAAAAAACAAAACAAAACAAAGATAAGAGTAATGCATTATTCTTCTCTCCCTTACTCAGCAAATGCTTCTTTGCTGATGTCTGTTGACAAACACACCAGTACCAGTACCAGTCTTCTGCTTAAGAATTTAACAGTCTAGGACAGCAAATGGATGGTCATATTGGATCAACCTGAAGAAAAAAAACAATATAGTAGAAGCTATGGACACAGTCAAACCTGATGGCTGTTAAGGGGTAACCTCTACAGAGTTTAAATTGAAATAAATCAAGTCAGAGGAAGGCATGCGTATCAGCCCCCAACAGCAGCCAGCAGTTGCTGATAGAATGACATGCCACAGGTGAAAGGAAGAATGATTCCTAGTATCCAAAAACAGGGGAGGTGAAAGACTTCAGGACATCAACAACTAACTGCAAAGCCACCTGAAAGGTCAATAAAATTCAGGTTCTAGGCCCAAGCTTAAACAAATAGAAGTACTGCTTTCCCCCAAACAAAAAGAAGCCTCACTTTTCATAGAATTCTACACACCTAGCTGAGAAAATAACTTTGAAGCAAACTTTTTTGCCAAACAAAAGATATGGGGAAAAAATAAAAATCAGAGTAGCGCAGCTTATACTAAAGGACTTAACAAATCTGGACTGATAGACATTTCACCAGTGAACAGCGACATCCTCAGTTCACATTTTGCCAAGAGGGAGCTGCATCCTACCACAATCATTGTTGGGAATTTTTGTCATACACTTCAACAGAAACTGGAACTACAAATAATTTTTAGTGTTTCTCTTTTATCTTGGCTGTTCTACTTTTATTACTGAACTTCCGAGCAGTACTTTCTCTAATGACTATACCTACAAAAATCTGTAACACAGTAAGTACATTTTCCTATTACAACTAGACACACGCAGGCAGAAAGGGATTTTATATATGCTCTATATACAGCTTTTTCCATTTTGCATTTTTATTTAGAACATTTAAGTTATATAGCCCAGAGCACCACATGGTCTTATGAAGGCTGTTATTTCACAACTTCATTTCATGCAGGAATGTTCTGGAGAACACAAAATGTCCCACACAGCTTTGCCAGCACACGTCATCCTCCCTTACTGAAAGTCAGTGTGACTCCTTCCTGAAGAAAGTTGCAACAGCACTCGGCCTAGAGGGAATAGATGCCAGAGATCTGATACAAAGCAGAAACTGGAGTTTAAGTGACTTTAAGCATGAAGGATAAGCAAATAAACTCCAAATCTCAGTCTGTTCCTACTGACTGTAAGAGACCATCTGAGGGACCTGGCAGAGAAGAGAACACCACACAAGCCCTTGTGGATGCCATCTAGCTCCAAACTATACAAATAAAATATCTCCTAAATAATGAAGCAATGGAGATCTCAAAATTAGACTACTACTACAATTTCTAAGAATATGTGGTTTTCTGAAGCAGTAGACTGAATATTCTAAATTCTACCTACATACTAGAAAATATAGCAAAGCTACAAGAACTGCTCACAGCCTATAAAACCTCTGTCAATCAGTTAAATCTGACAATGAATCAAACCGTTTATCCGTTGAACAGGGAAAACAAATCTTTAAGCCTCAAAAAATTTACTATAAGGTCCTACAAAATCATTGCCTACTTATAGGTCTGGCCTAGCACCCTGCTTCATAGAAGGAACAAAGAGTCCTTAGATTAGGAGCCTGCTGGAGTAAGGTAACAGGTTTCACAACAGAAAAAGAAAAAAAAAAAAGTGTATAACGTGATCTGCAGCTACGGATAGAAGTGACCTTTAGCAGATTGTATCTTTTTAGAAATGCAGAAAGAGGGGAACTGACTTGACTGGTGAGACTGATACTCCACCTGGCCTGGTACCTCCTCTTACATTCAGAGCAGGCATAAGAACCCAGTCAAGGGAAACACCACTTCTCAGGCTGATTGCCAGCTGATCGGGGGACATCAAAACATAAGAGCACTTATATATTTTCTAGAAAAGGAGAGCTTTAAGCATGTCAGTTTGCTCCCAAGAGTACGACTAGTATCTGTTTACAGAAGACATTTGCTACCCACAAGCACGGCAACCAATTTTTCCAGCAACACATTTTAGCAGAAGCTCAGCTAGTTGAGACTTACACTTTTCTAGGGTCATAGAGTGAATGCTAGACCTGCAAAATACATCTCCTGAATTTATCAGCTTATACCAATGGCTCACAAGGTCTTGCTGTAAGAGTTTTGCATTTAATTTTATACTCAGCACAAACTCACACATAACTTCCATGTTAATAAGCTGTGTCCACAGCGCTGGGTCCTAGAGAGGCATGGGACTTACGTACCTGAGAAATAGCTTTGAAGGCTGCTGTCTTGCCTAATTTCTCCCCTCCTTTTGTCATTGACTCCGCAGACTGCTTTGCTGTTTTTGCTGCTTCTTCCACACCTTCCTTTATCTTTCGCCCAATATCACTCTTACTTACTTCATCCAAACTCTGCAACAAAACAAAACAGGAAAAAAAAAGGTAATTTGAAGTGAAAACTTATTCAAAGTAAGTCCTCGTTGTGAATGATAAAGATCTCCTAATGCACACACAAGACACACCAAACCTAAGATGAACACACAGTTACATGTCACAGGAGAGACTTACCAGTGGCCTGGCACTGCAGCATAGTCAACTCATCTGTGCAGAACAATTTCAGCTACTCGTGGGACCATACGCATTTAAAGGTCCCTTCCAACTATAATTATTCTACGATTCTATTTGTAATAGAATCATAGAATACATGATACATTTTAAATGTACATTTTAATGCTACCGATACATTTTTAAAATATGTATTTTTGTTGACATCAAAGAGAAGGACCAATAATGCAAGAGCTAAAATACCACAGCCCTCTCCTTTGGAACAATCAGGTACTTCTTGCTTCTTAAGAGAAGGTATAGAAGTAGTCGAGAAAGCTCTCTGCTAAGCAACTCCTCCAGGAAAATTAGTAAACGCTTTTCTCAACCCAGCATCTTCATGGCTGTACTTACAGAGCCAGGATCTCATAAGCAAGAGGTTACATGGACTCTGCCACTAGCTGGCCACCCTTTGCAGGAGCGAAACAATGGACTCAACGACATATCAATGTGATCCTAGTTGAAGACCCTTTATTTAAGTTTACTCTAAACTTATATACAATTTTCATATCCGTACACGTCATGCCTTAATTCCATTGGTTACATACATATATTGTTCACGTGCTATGCACGCGCCCTTGTACAGCTACTGATTGGTTAAAAGCATACAAGCACTCAGTCCTATATTTGGAGTTGTTGACATTATTGCAATTATCAGTTCTCAACCCAGTCCCTGTTCTTCTGCTTGCTCAACTGCCAGAGATCCTGTTTTCTTTGTTCTTGGTGTCCTCCCTATAACCCTGCGGCCCTGCCAAGCAGGCAAAGCCTTTAGTCATGTCAAGCTGCTAAAGCAAGAGTGAATTTTGATAGTCCACATGTCCATTTTCTTCCAAATACATTGCCACAACCCTTTTGTTCTGCGCCAGCACGCATCAGATCCTCGAGGATCTCAGAAATCTCACTGGCAGCAGGCAACCAATCCTGGATGAGTCATAAGCCACAACCTCAGAGGAAAAGAAATTACAGGATAACAGTACCAAATGGTTTTCCCTGTTTTTCAACGAGATATGGCTAATAAAGATGCTTATAGCACCCCCAACGGTACTGAAAAGGTAATGGTTATGTCCACATCAGCAAAGAGCTTTACATCCAACTTGTAACTGTACACACAGTCGAGCTACACCAAAGCACGTTTAGACAGAACGAGAGTGAAGGAGCACAGCAGAGAACGGGGACCAGGTCCACACTAACTTCATATTGCACACAGTTTAAGTCCAGTGCTTGGTTGGCTGTTTCTCAGCAGAGATCCTGCACTGGACTGCAAGTGTTGGGAACAATCACAAAGGCTTTGATCTTAAATCACTGCTGAGAACTGCTCAGTTCACTCTGCTCTGAGGCAGCCTAGCTATGAGCATGAAGTCCATGCACTTCAACTGACAGAAAAGGAATAGCCTCCTGAAGTACCTCTCAGCTGTAACTTACTGCAGAAGTTCTTGTACTCCCTTTAAGAGAAAGAGCAATGAGTTTTCAGTCACTGCTGATTTAATTACTCCCATCAGTAGAAGGGAAAAACAAGACTTGGGCACCTGGGAGTAACTGTCAGGGTGGCAAACACTGCAACAACAGCCCTTCTCCAACTCTTCTAGCTCAGTGCTACCTCCTGGGTAATGACAGGTCTAGAGCAGAAGGAAGGCTAATGATAAACCCAGCAGCAGGTCTTAGAGCCAGGCGACTAGCAGGCACTTTTGCCAAAGAGGAGTGAGCAGGATCAGCAGTGTCCTCTCCCGGATCTGCTCTCTCCTCCTTCTCACGGCAGCCCCAGAGACAGCTGGTGCAGCCTGAGCACCCAGGAATTGCCGAGTTACGAACAGCAGGCCCTGTGCATCACTCCCTGTCTCCTCTGTAAGCAATGTGGGGAGATGCTGAATGGATGTGGACTCATTGACTTCATGATGGTACTCAAGCTGAGAAGGGAGCAGAAAAGAAGGAATAAGGAATACAAGATCTTACACCCCACTGAGGACTGCCCAAATAGCCCAGTTTTGCACCAGCTGAATTAACAGATACCATAACACTGCAGATAGGTGCCACATGCACTTGTTTTATTCGATATTTAAAATACTATCAGGAAAACTCCTCAGAAATTTACTCCAGAGATAAAAGTCATCTGCTACCTGTATGAACTCGGACAAGAAATGAAGTAAATGAGGAGAAGCTGCACAGCTCAGTCCCATCCTAAAAAAGAACTTGAATTCAACTGCTCAAAAGCAGATCTGCATAGACACAGTGATCTTTAAAGTCTGAGCCTAGAATGGAAGACACTCCTATCCGTCAGGTATGACCAATGCCTGTTCCTCCAGGCATTTTGTTATTTCCAAGACACGCAGAGCCATGGTATCACCGACAGCATGTTAATTTACAGGAGAGCCCTTCACCAACTACACACCAGCACTTCTACTTACAAAACCTGTAGCCTCTGATGTTGCAAGACTTTTGCAACATGTGGTAAGAAGCCCAAAGCCATATCACATTCTGTTCTGGTTTTATTTAGAAAGGGGGGCTATGGTGGCAGCTTCTGTAGGAAACTGCTGGAAGTTGTTTCCCCTTTGTCCAGTGGACTCGGCCTGGCCTAGGGCAGACCTGCTGCTGGCCAGGGCCGAGCCAACTGGTGACAGAATGTTCCCTGATAATGCCTCTGCAATAACGTATTTAAGAAGAGGAAAACAGCAAAAAATAATGAAGAAGATGTGAAGACGCTGAGCAGGGGCAGAGAGGGGGAGGCGCGAGCCCTGTGGGCCTTGCACCCCTCACCCTCTGGCCTCCCGCCGGGCAGAGACTGGGCCCAACTCAGCCCAGCCCGGCTGAGAGAAGTGGAGAGGAGATGAGATGTGAAAAGACCCTGAGAGGCGTCTGCCAGCCTGTTGTGAAGGATTTCTGGTGAGAGGAACGGCTGCAGACGCCAAGGGCAGTGCAGAAGGAGGGGAGCAGTAATGCGGCTCCTGGCTGAGATTCCCCTGCAGCCTGTGGTGATGACCATGGTGGAGCAGGTTGTCCCCCTGCAGCCCATGGAGGCCCACGGAGGAGCAGAGATCCCCCTGCAGCCCGGGGAGGACCCCACACCGGGGCAGGCGGGTGCCCGAAGGCGGCTGTGGCCCGTGGAGGCCCCGCTGGGGCAGCCGTTCTGGAGGGACTGCACCCCGTGGAAGAGATGACCCACGTCAGAGCAGTGTCACGAAGGACTGCAGCCTGGGAGGGACTCCACAATTGAGCAGGGGAGGAATGTGAGGAGTTCTTCCCCTGACAATGAAGCAACGGCATGAAACGTGTGATGAACTGACAGCGACCCCCATTCCCTCTTCCCCCCTGTGCCTCTTGGGGGGTGAAGGAGGCAGAGATAATGTTAACCCTGGGGAGAGGGAGGTGTGGGGGGAGGTTATCTTGTTCTCTGCCTCATTATCCTGCTTTGATTTTAGAAATAAATGAACAGTTTTCCCCAAGTCGAGTCTGTTTTGCCCAGAATGGTAACTTTAAGGATCTCTCCCTGTCCTTATCTCAAACCTCGAGCCTTTTTTCTTATATCATCTCCCTGTATTCTCTTGGAGGGTGGGGGGAGTGAGAGACTGTGTAGTCTGGTCCTGATCGGGGCTGAACTATGACACATTCATAGCAAAAAGCATCAGTGTGAAGATCATCACATCTCCTAAACAACTTTCCAGGGTGATCTTCCAGCACTGCTCTAACTGCCCTCCACTGGAATAACAACCTTGAGGCATTTTTTTACCGCTAGACGATGACAGAACCATAAGGACCATCTCCAGTCTCAAAATCTGAGAGGAATCACTGGACAGGGCCTGTCCTCTGACCATACACTAACTGAATAAGAAATCTATCATGCACTATTGCTGTAATTCTGTAATGACTCTGACATTAAAGATTCGGTGGAGTTGGTATTGGGCCTGGCCCTGTTCAACATCATTGTCGGTGACATGGACAGTGGGATAGAGTGCACACTCAGCAAGTTCCCTGACGACACCAAGCTGTGTGGTGCAGTCGACACGCTGGAGGGGAGGGATGCCATCCAGAGGGACCTGGACAGGCTGGAGAGGTGGGCCCGTGCAAACCTCATGAAGTTCAACCAGGCCAAGTGCAAGGTCCTGCTCATGGGTCGGGGCAATCCCAGGCAGAAATCCAGGCTGGGCAGAGAATGGATGGAGAGCAGTCCTGAGGAGAAGGACCCGGCTGTGCTGGTGGACAAGAAACTCAACATGAGCCGGCAATGCGTGCTTGCAGCCCAGAAGGCCCAACAGCATCCTGGGCTGCATCAAAAGAAGCTTGGCCAGCAGGTCGAGGGAGGGGATTCTGCCCCTCTGCTCTGCTCTGCTGAGACCCCACCTGCAGCACTGCGCCCAGCTCTGGAGCCCCCAACATCAGAAGGACATGGAGCTGTCGGAGGGGGTCGAGAGGAGGCCACACAGATGCTGAGAGGGCTGGAGCAGCTCTGCTGTGAGGCCAGGCTGGGAGAGCTGGGGCTGTTCAGCCTGGAGAAGAGGAGGCTCCGGGGAGAGCTGAGAGTGGCTCCCAGTGCCCAAAGGGGGCTGCAGGAAAGGTGGGGAGAGACTGTTCAGCAGGGCCTGGTGTGACAGGACGAGGGGTGATGGTCTTAAAATAGAGGGAGGTAGATTTAGATTAGAGGTTAGGAAAAATTTTTTTACACTGAGGTTGGTGGAGCCCTGTACCAAGTTGCCCAGCGAGGTGGTGGATGCCCCATCCCTGGAAACATTCAAGGCCAAGCTGGATGGGGCTCTGAGCAACCTGATCTGGTTGGAGATGTCCCTGCTCCTGGCAGAAGGGTTGGAAGGGACCTTTAAAGGTCACCTAGTCCAACCCTAACTATTCTAGGATTCAGAACAATTATCACCTTTGGAATAGCAACCACCCTTCACCAAGAAAAAAAGAAAGGATGGTAATTGAAAGGCACACAAAGCACATAATCTTAGAGTGGAACTGCTTTAGGGAAAGGTTCTTCCATAGTAGCGTTTTACCTCTTTAACTGTACCAGTTATTTCTTCAAGTTTCTTTTTAATCACTTCTGAGGTCTTCACTGTTTCAGACTCAATGGTTTTCTGTGAAAAAAAAAAAGTCGTGTGTAACTATGAGGACAGAAAATAATCATTAACAACTTAGCACACAGCACACCCCATTAACACCATAACTGAGGGCACAAAGAGCTACAACTTAGGAAGCACAATACTTGAATAACCAGCATTTCATTTTTACAAGTAATGCTGTTTATAGTTATTCAAAGAAGGAGAGAAGTATTTAAATACTGCCAACATTCCATTTAATGTCTATCTGCTCGTTATTTGCACAATCCAGTGAAGGGTCTGCTGGAAACATTTTCCACTTAAAAAAACAAAAACAAAAAACAAAAACAAAAACCCCACCCTAAGGCATCCATTTACCAGTCAGTATTTCCAGCCATGCAGAACTTCTCATAAAAACAGGTATGCTGAACTAAACAGCCAATTTGCAGAAAGACTCAGATTTACATTCGGAGCAGTAATAGGTCAGTGACTGGGCAATTAAAACATCAAAGAAAGACTCACATATTTCCTCCTTGCTTCTCGAAGCGCATCAGATTCTTCTAGCTTTTTAGCTTCATCTCGGAATTTTTTAATACTTTCTTTCATCTCCTTGTTTTTCGCTAATTCCTGTTTGATGTTCTCCACAAAACCTGATATAAAACCCTTTCTTCCTCCAGAAGAGTAGCATCTAGACTAAAGAAAATCATTACATGTTGTAGAATCCAAAGAGATATTAAATTAAAGTATAAAAGCCAGCAGGCTTGGCTTACTTAAGCCAAGCACTGCATCATTTCTAAAGTATTCAATGTTGTGGAAAACACACAGCTACCTTGAAAAAGAAGCAGCTTACCCTCAAAACAGCCAAGACGTCCAACACATTTCTAATGCCCTGTGAAGTACCTCTATATAGCCATTAAAAAAGATGCTTCTCCAGAAGAAGTTTAACTCCAGAGTTAAGTTCAGGCTTAAACAATTTAGTAGATGGAGTTACCAGAGCACCATTCCTGAACTTTGTCGCTTGGACTCAGCTACTACAAAATTCCTTGAGTTCATCAGATATATCTTAAAAAGTGGAAACTTTCAACCTAGAACTGGTGCTTCTCAGAAACATAACCACATCAATACTCTAACGGGAAACCACTTGTGGCCTGAATTTTAAAAAGTTCAGATGTTAACCAACCTGATGGATCTCTGAAACAAGCCTGCTCGTTCCATACGCTGTACTCCTGTGGACGGCAGGCACAGGGTATCTTCTGGATATAAGCCATATGCCACTGATGAGGCATTTCTGCAATTAAAACATAAGATCAGGTTAGTGCACAATACTAGATGACAGCACTCTTGAAGAGCCAAGGAAGAACGGAAAGAATACCGCAAACAATAACCACTCGTCTTCTGGGAACACATCTGAAGTGCTGCCAAGAAACACTAGAGGCTGGTTTGGGAAGAGTCATCCATAAGAACTCGGCTATATGTTTAAGCAGCACTACATCCACTTACAAGTTCATTTTGATAAAACCAAACTTGCAGTCCAAAACGGGGCAACACACCTTTCACAATCACTTGAGAAAATTTATATGCTTCACAGAACCCAGATTTTATGAGAACAGTCATGCACAAGTAAATCAATCCTTAAGTTGAAAGCTCTGTTAGTGATGAAAAGCATATTATTTTTTTCTAGGAAAACTGACTCCAAACACAACTTTCTCCCAGCTGTAGAGGAAACCCAGGACCCCTCTGAATATATCTGTGCTGCCTGAAGTCAGAGACAAAGACCTTTTGCCTCAAGTCACAGAACAGAGAAGATACACCAGATCACAGAATGATCGCTGAGAAATTCTGCTGCACCTTGCTGATATCACAAGCTGCATTCTTGCATCACATGGCTAAACCACCAGTCCATCATCCCATGCTGAAGGCAGACTATGCATAGCTCACAGTCTCTTGTCTTTACTCCCTTAAAATGGTCCTTCTGCACTGACCTAGCTCCTCTTTCACACATTCTAGGAAAATCTATTCAGCCTATCCTTGGCCTCCAGTCAGGCCAAAGCTGCACCTTTTACCTCAAATTAACCTCCTGTTCTTGATGGGCCTGTGTTACCAAATCGTGAAACTCAAGCTCTTTCTCTACCAGACCAAACTGCTTGCCTTAAAAAATAAAAAAATCCACAAAACAAAACATGGACAAATCAAGTGGTTTTACCATTAAGACTTTGAAAAATTATTTGTAAGTTGAGAATGTTTAATTCTGTGTCCAAGCAAACAATAATGCATCCGCCACTTCATCACGCTCCTAGATGTTGAAAAGGTTTTGTAAAGAGCCGCACTGTCCGGTCCTGTGGCTTCAGTCATGGCACCGCCAAACATCACAAGCTAAATCCAGACTTCTGAGAAGAATCAACAGTGTAATTGGCCCACATATCCCAGTGGCCAAAAACCATGCATTACATCAACTCACTGCTTTCCACACTTCTATTAAATCACCTCTTATAAATTCAGCTCCCTTTTATTTACTGCCTCCATAGTTACAGCTAAGGCCCAGTAGCTTAAAGTATCAAATTTAAGTCAAGGAAGGAAACGCTACCATAGCCTGTCATAACCTGTCTTTGAACCTTGCCGCCCAAATCACCACTTAGGCTAGGCTTTGAAGCAAGTAAGAACAAACTAGATATTATACACGTAACTTAAGTATCTATATTAGAATTATTATATAAGAACAGCATTAAAACTTGGGGCAGACTGCCTGTCGGCTTTAACTGACGGCAGATAACCAAAAGGCACATTTCTTCCATGCTACTGAGCAGAAATGCTTAATCCCATATTTATCTTCGGGCACAAAAGACCAATCACCTTCAAAGCATGTCATACTACAAAGTGACTCTTAAAGCCATTCAGTTCACACATCCATTCACCTGCTTGACATAGAGGGAAAAAAATCTCATGTTTAATATTAAACCTCACAAGAGGCCATTGGTGGAGGAACTCAGCATCACAGGCAGCTCTGTGGAGCCTCTCTAGGCCAAAGGGGGCCTGGGCTGTCCCTCGCTGAGCTCGATAGCAGCTGGAGCCGGGAGAGGAGCCGGTGCCCGGTACCGCCTGCCCGCGGTGCTCCCACTCCGGGCCTAGCAGCCCGCGGGGCAGGGCCTGATCTGGCAAAGATCCGTCTTTCAGCACCTCCGGTGCGCCCGGGTAAAAGGGAGGGGAACGGAGGGAGCCGGCACTGGGCCGCCTCGCCGGGCGGCACCTGCCCCCCCAGCCCAGAGCACCGGCCGCTCTCCGTGCCGGCCCGGCACCGCCGAGGCGCTCAGCCCCGGCGCCCCCAGCGACGGGCCGTGCCTCACGGGGCGACGGGAGTGGCCCCACGCTGCCTCCCTCCGCCCCGCAGCGCATCTGCGGGCCGCGGAGCCGGCCCGGCCCCTGGCGAAGGCAGTGGCTCCCCCCAGCCGCCGCCGTCCCCTGCTCACCCGGCAGCCGCCGGCCGCCGCCATCTTCCCAGCCCCGGCGTGTGACCTTCGCGCGGCGCGGCGCGCTGATGTCACTTCCGCGCGCCACGTGGCGGGGGCGGCGGCGGAGCCGCGCTGCGGCGGGAGGTGGCAGGGCGGGGGGCGGGGCCGCGCGGGGCCTGCCACGGGGAACCTCCAGCCGGGTTGCAACAGACGTTTTTATTGTGAAACAAAATGCAGTGGGATTGGGGTTTGGGGGTTGTTTTTTTTTTCTTTTCCCCTCCAAAGTACAAAATACCAAGTGAAGCATCAGCTGCTCCGGCTGCAGCAGCCCCCTCTCCTCACCAGGACCCTCCCGCTCGCTCTGCAGAGAGCACACCCACTCAAACACAGGTCCTCATCGCCTTTTCTACAACAGCAAGGCCGGTGCAAGGTCCCTACGCTTCCCTGCTTCGGTTTACCTTCCATCAGCACAGCTGGGCAACAGGAAACTTCTTTACTAACTGCAATATAAAAAAAAAAAAAAAATCAAACTACAACTGTATTTAATGCAGCAGTTTCACTGCAGAAGTACCTCCATTGGTGTAACCAAGAGATAAAGGGCAAGAGAAGGGGCTGCTGGAAAGGGCAGGAACCTCCTACACAAGATTTTCTTCACTAAAAAAGAAAATGTGAAACTGAAACTCAACAGTTGGCATGGTTATCTTGAAGCAAGAGGCTGGAGGGGGGAAAGGGTTAAGAGACTAAAATAAAGTTGTGACTTTTTTTTTGTCCTACATACTAGTATTCCAACAATTTTGAGCTATTTCAAGCTGTTTTCTTCTACATTTACAAATTCTGTCACCGCTCTGGCTCTGCTTTACAATATTACTGAATTGTGCTGCAAGAGTACAGACACCAGAAGCCAAGTCAGATAAGCTTTAGCTGAATAATTACAGTTGTTAACACTCCAAAGGGCTTTCTGATCCTTTCTTTGTGCAATAGTCTGTTGGTGATTTTTTAGAGCCGTGGTCCTCATTCTCCACTTGCTCAGTATCACTGAGCCAGCAAAGTCCTACTGACAGCACCAATGTCTTTTCCCTTCTTCTGTAAGAATTTGATTTGGGAGACGAAGCAGCTCTCAAACTGAGGTAAGGGCAAAAAAAAAAAAAAAAAAAAAAAAAATCCTGTCTTTTGGCTTCAGCTCTCCTGCCACAACAATTCCCAAAATAATCACTTTCAATTTGTGTTATTAAAACTGTATTTGGTGCAGAAGGTGAACTAACTCACACCTGTCTTTCACACTGCCCCTAACTGGAACTGATACACCTGTGTGCGTGGCCCCCACTGAAATGCTCCACATCAGGAAGGAGAAGAAGAAAAGAAAAAAAAAAAAAAGAAAAAAAAGGTTTTAAATCCATTTTCAGTTCAGGCCTTCAGAACGGCACTGACACAGCAGAAGGTAGAGGCTATTTTGTTTATTATTTTTAAAATCAGCATTGCCACTGGAAAAAAGTTAAGCTACCAGCCTTTTGCTAAGAGTGGCCATTGATTAGGTCTGAATACAGAAAAGGGAAGTCCTCTGCACTCCAAAGACATTCAAACACTAACGCAAATACATAATTTTCAAGATGGATTCATACTGTCATCAACTGGTAACCAAAATGAACATTCTTTCTTGACACTTCTCAAGAGAATACAAATTCTAGTTGTGCTTGGTTTACAGATATTTTTTGCAAGCATAGGATGTGCTGCCAGTAACGGATGCTGTGACTGAAGTCTTTAACTTGCATTTATTATCAAAGTCATACTGTTTACATCGTAATGTCAACAAGATGCCACAACTACAAAAAAAAGATTGTGCACATTGCAGTTTCAATGCAAAAAACAGTAAAATGGAAATCCATTTGTTAAAAAAAGTAATTAAAATTACTCCAGAAAGCAACTGAATTGTTTTAACACCTTTACATCCAGTCAAATTAAAATGGTTAACAAGAAAAAATACAAATTCAAAAATCTGGTATACATGTTAAAAAGGCAACTACTTAAGCATTTCTATCAATTCGCACATCAATCTCCCTCCCACGAAGCTGTATCCCATTCATCATACGGCAGGCTCGCTCAGCTACTTCTGGGGACTCAAATCTAACCACACCACATCCTTTAGACTTCCCGTTCTCCATCTTGATATCAGCATACAGCACATGACCTTAAAAAGAAAAGAAAGGGTCTCATTTAACCTAGCAGGTACCACATAACACTATCAAGTCACAGTTCTCTACCTTCACCTACAGAAAGTGTACCTTCAGAAGCTACCATGACTTTGAAACTTAAATCTCCAGGACAACTTTACCAAGTCATTGTTTTAAAGAAGTGTTCTCAGTTTAAAAGACGAATTAATTCCAACTGGTTCTCTCAATTCTCAACTCAAGCAGCAGCATCAGAAGTAGATGAGTGGAGCAAAGCACAAACAAACGAGCCCTGTCCAACTTGTCAACGCACACTTCACATCGTAACTGAGGCGGCTGGGACTTGGTTTTGCCCTCAAACAAGCAGCACAAGGTATTGCGGAGCAAGGTGCAGGCACAGCAACCACTGCCATGAAAAAACTCCCTGAACAGCACACCTCAAGAGTCAGTAGCTGAATTTAGAACTTTTCCAATTATTTTTAAGGACACTTCTCCCAGACAACTATGTTCATTTAGATATAAAGAATCTGTGCAGGTGCTTTTCAGCAGTGCTCAGGAATTCCATATTGCTATTCCTAACTCCTTCTGCAACGACAAAGTTGCTATCCACATGATAAACCCAGTCCCTGAGATGGAGAAGGGAACACACACTTAGAAAAAGCATGAGTTAACTGGGTTATCAACTGGCCAGGCATTTACTTCTTTTCAACACTGCAGAACTCTTGCTGGCATAGCAGGGATGGTAAACATCCTCACACCACTTCTCAATGTTAAGATTAGTATTTCACTAAATCCGAGTGAAATTTTAGTTAAGATACTCGTGTTCGGGACATACAGAGCCAGGAGTTACCGTTTAATTCCTATTCAATTCTCAGAGTAATTACCAGTGATAAAGTAACTTACCACATTCATTAAATTTATCTTTCAGCATTTTCCAAGTAAAATCAAAAGGCAGCTGTGAAAAGAGAAGAACAGACCATTACTGAGGATCTGCTGAACAACTTGCAAGCACTGCCAACTCTTCAAAATGTATTTTCCATCCCAGGACAGTGATTACTCAGCATCTTAATTTGCACATGCAGAGAGCTCTCCTCCTGTTAAGGAAATGGCTTCAACTCACAAAAACCCACCTAGCTCCACCTCTGGCAGCACCCAAGATCAGATATTATTCTGACTGAAGTCAACCGAGCACAGATGAGATCAACATGTCAGCACCAATTAATTTCAGGAGCAAGGAGAGACAGGAAGAAAGCTACTCACATTTCTCACAAATATCTGACAGGCTTTTCTGGCCACCCCAGCTGCAGGTCCTCCAGTTCCTCCAAGGGAGCCTGCAAAATTGCCTGCAAAGTTTCCACGTTCCATGTCCATTGTTCTTTCAAAATTGCTTCCCATTGCAAGTCCCATTCGATCTATGCCTGCTCCCATGCCCTGCCCCATAGCAGGGCCCATTCTTTCCATATTAGCGGCTCCAATGCGCTCCAAGCCCATTCTCTCCATGCCAGCAGCACCCATGCGATCTATTCCTATTCTCTCAATTGGAGTGGCACCTATGCGTTCCAAACCAGCTGGCATTCTCTCTATCACCTGACCCATTCCGGTTCCCATTCCAGCAGGGACCATACGCTCCATACCTATACCCATTCTATCCATGCCAGAACCCATACGTTCTACACCTGATCCCATTCTGTCCATAGTGGTGCCAACACGGTCAATAGCAGCACCCATTCTCTCAATACCAAAGCCTATTCCAGAACCCATTCTTTCTATGCCAGAACCCATTCTCTCAATAGCTGGGCCCATCCTCTCGATGTTAGGAGCAATGTGATCTATGCCCAGAGGGGCCATTCGGTCAATTCCTGAACCCATTCGCTCCACGTTGGAGCTCATGCGATCCAAAACAAGACCCATCCTGTCTATTTCTGACCCTACTCTCTCCATCCCATGCCCCATCCCAGAAGGTATTCTTTCTATTCCCGAGCCCATACGATCAATGCCAGGTGCCATCCTCTCAATCCCAGGAATGCTGGCATTTCCACCACCTGGAACACAACACACAGATTATCAGTAATCATACAGGGACCAAAAAAAAAAAAAAAAAATCCCTAATGCACGCTTACACTACTGAAATGCTTTAAGTTTTACCATCCTTCAGAAAACTGACTGCGCACTGTGTGCTCTTTTGCTGCAGAATATGAAGCAAAGCTTTATTTCAGATGGTAAGAAGAGTACTGTTGTTGATTAGGCAGACCATCATGACTACAACACATGATTCAGGGGAGCAGTCGTCTCATCACATCACATACTACAGCTGGGATGGAGAAAAGTTTATTTCTTCACTAAGAAGCTTAATGTCTGTATGCACAGAGAAAGCCCTCCCAGAAAAAAAAAAAAAATTTAAAAAAATGAAAAATTTGAAGGTATATGCAAACCTAGGAGAAGATCATGTGGCAAAAGCAGTATTTTAAATGTAATCTTAGCTGCTAGCTGTCCGGTGCAGTACACTGCAGATTGCACAACAAGGGTAGAAATTTAGTAACTGAAATTACAGATCAAATACAGATTGCTTGCAAGAGGAACAAAGTCACATCATCCTTGCCACGCAACTTGGATTGCTACTGCCAAGCCAGGGAGAGACTTTTACAGAAAAGCTTGCCCAACTTCAGGGTCCTCTATCACCAGAACTCCAAGAAAAATAAAGCAAATTCCACACAAGATAATGGACATTCTGCTGTGGTTCAAGTAACAAAGCATGCTTGGCCATTTAATGTGGAAAGAAATATAAAAAGGTTGCCTGTGCCATAAAACACAAGCAATAGGGTTTCTATATTTGCTTCAGAAAATCCCTTGGCTGACTTGTCCTGACTCTGCTAGTCTTCAAGCTCCTGCAGTAGAAGGATCACTCCCCTATAGTTTATCCGATTTTGCTGTTGTACAAAGGATCCTAGCTTATCTATCAAATGAAGTGTAGCACTGCAGCGGTAAAAAACACACACAAAAAAACCCACACCAAAAAAACCCCATGAAGAAATATGTTGAGTTTGATTCCCATTTGAGGAGAAAAAAAGCCTTGAAGCGTGTACTGAAGTTATCTACATGCACTTAATGAAAGAAAACAAGATAGGCAAGCCTAATGTGAGCCTATGCAACCACATTTAAGAACAGCACTCATCCTGCTTCATCAGTATTTTGAGCCCCAGCAGTACCTTAAATAACACAGAATGGTTTTGGCTTACATGACATTTGTACTTGTGCAAGCAAGCTGGCTTTTTTTTTTTTTAATGAAGAAAGTGTACTGCATTTCACTTTCTTTAAAATGAATTTAAGTTATATCAAATTAACAG
>WHYT01013223.1:0-28415 GCA_009806455.1 Tetrax tetrax
CACTCCCCCCCCCGCTACGTCCCACGGCAGACGCAGGCCAAGGGCCCCCGCGGACCGGACCCGCACCCCGGAGACAATGAGCAGCCACAACTCACCAGCAGCACCGGAGCTCCTTGGGTCCGGGGGCGGTTCCTCTCCCCCTTCTCCTTCTCCCTCCTCCTCCGCCGCCCAGGAGCGGTATCCGGCCGCCGGTAGCCGAACCCCCTCCCACCCCCCGCTCCCCTCACTGCCCCGAGAGCCGCCGGGCCGCCGGCCGCGCTCCCTCCCTCAGGAAAGTCACTTTATTCCCCGCTCCAACATGGCTGCTCCCCCCGCCGCCGCAGCCTTCGCCTTGCCGCGGCTCCCTGCCGCCGCCGCCGCCGCCGCAGAGCGGCCGCAGGCTGTGCTCGGAAACCGCTGGCAGTGCCGAGAGCGGCCCGGGTGGCCTCGCGTCAGCCGGACCGGGCCGCGGGGAAGGGGAGAGCCGAGCCGAGCCGAGCTGGGCCGGGCTGCGCCTGTCTGCTCCGGGCTGACGCCTCCGCCCGCTCGCAGCGCGCAGGCTGGCACTGAGACAGCCCCGCCGGCAGCCGGAGCGCAGGAGGGGCCGCGGGGGAGGCCCGGGCGCCGGCGACACCTAGCGGCCGCGCCGCGCCCCCGAGCCGGTGGCTGCGCGGGGAGGGGAGCAGGGCGGCCCAGCGTTTGGGGGGGGTGAGGGCGGAGCGCGGGGCCTGCGCCGCGGGGAATGCCCGAGGCGGGGGAGGGGGGCTCCCGCCGCAGCCCTTGCTCGCCGCCCCCCCTGGGTTGGGGGGAGCCCGCCGAGCAGGGCCGGGCGGAGGGGGCGCTGCGGCTGCCTCCCCAGCGGCCCTGCGCAGGCTCCGCCGCCGGCGGGAGGAAGCGGATCTCCCGGCAGAGGCTGGCGAGGCCGGGCCCGCCGCCGGCCGCCCCTGCCGTGTCCGCCAGCGGCATCGGGGAGGGCAGCGCGGGAAGGGGCGTTTGCTCGCTGCTTGTGTTCCAGCTCCTGGCAGTGTTTCCTCTTGGGTTTGCGGGGTGATTTTTTAACCCTCTGAGGTAGCGGGCATCCCCCTGCTTCCCGCCCCGCCCCCGGCTGCCAAGTCAGTAACTGAACTTAAGGGAAGCTGTGTGGCTTTTTAGATCGATTTCTAACTCAGTAGCTACAAAAACATCCTTTCCATATTTATTCTTGCGGTATTTTCTTTCCTTTGTCTGCTGCATTCATGGTCCCCGTCTCCCTCGTGCCTGCTCTACCAGCGCCAACCGCATTTCCTTCCTGTGCCTCCAACCTTTTTCCACCCAAAGGGATGCAGTTTGCTTTCCCTCACTTCTCAGCCCTTCCCATCCCTAAATTTCCTAACCTTTGTGTGCAACTGAGCAAGACCTAAAAGCTAAAAACTATTCTTATGACCCAGTTACTCTGCACTGTGGTATTTCCACCACACAAAATAGAACAAGAAGGCCAAATCTTAAGGGATTTTAGTGACATAGACTTGAACTTCAAATAGAAGGTACACTTAGGGCAGAATTTGATTTTTTTTTTTTTTTTCCTTTTGGACATCTACTGATCCTCGCTGCCTGCCTGCTCACTGTCTCATACTTCGTCAGACAAAGTTCAGCATCACGACCACAGGCCCTTTTCTCAAAACAGGTTTCCCATCGCCGCACAGACTGGGGTTACTGACTGACTGTGCCAGGCCACGTCGCCAACTCACAGGTCTTTCAAGTCTTGGCTTTGTCACGTTCCTGTTCATGCTGCGAGAGGCCAAAGCTCCATCACTCTGCGAGTGGGTCTGCTGTGTCTAAAGTGGAGACCGGAGTGTACTTTAATTTGCAGCAGCAAGCTCCTGATCTCGAGGAACTCCATGTGCAGGTTATTCTAGCCAGCCCTCCTCCACAACAGGGCCAAGTGGGAGCTGCGTTCGCAGGAGCAGTGCCAGCTGAAAATTCCCCTGCTTCGAGCTCTGTTGCACCCTTCCAGCAGCACAAGCGAACCAGAATGCAGATGAGTACGTTTCCCAATAAACAGAAGTCACTTGCTCTTGCCTAAAAAAGGAGTGCAAGCCTGAAACCACTTCTTACACACAAATTCACTTTGCTTGTGCTGATGTAGACTTCTGGTGAAATCAGTTTAGGGTAAAAAGCAGTATTACTCAGAAACAAACTTGCTGTTCGTAGAGACAAAACATGATTACTGAGGGCTTTTTGAATGCTTTCAAGACATAGGATAGCTACCTTACCTTTGCAAAACTTGTGGGATTTTTAATAACACAGAGAAAGCAGACATTCAAGCTTTGAACTTCCTGGTAATGCAAAGATATCCCTTACGAATCTGCTTTAAAGCTCAGGACCTACCAGTTCTTGCTAGACCTACCAGTTCTCCTAATCTTAGAATGCTAACAAAATGATGTGTGTTTTGTTTTATCTTATTAAAGTTGAAGGCTATTTTGGGTAAGTAATATAATTATAAATGACTGCGTGCAAGTTTGTTATTATATACATGATTTGTAAAACAAGTTCTTGAGACAGTGCAGCAGTGAGTGCATTTATTGCAGCACGTCCAAGTAAATTATGTTCCATAAATGAGGTATGGGGAGAAGGTGGGTTGGAAGTTTATGAAGCTGTGTTTTTGTTTTCAAGTATTAAAAATATCAGTAAAATATGCTTGGTTTACTTTATACATATTCATGTCTGCCATTGATACTTCTGTTATGACAAGAAAAGTAATTACGACAGACAAAAGGAGAAACTAAGAAATGAGCACTTAGGATGAGTCACCCAAGAAATAGGGGGTCAACACCAATTGCAGTGCAATGAGAATATTTTAAGGTTTTCCACTTGTAATGGAGAGAATAAAGAATTGTTAAGAGGGAATGGCCTGTAACAGTATAACACTGGGTATCCATTTGGTCTTTTTATCTACTGCTACCTGGTGCTCTCAGAGAAAGATTTTCACATCTGGGCAAAAAGACAGTACAGAAGCAAGATAGAGCGACAGACCTAAGTTTGAAACGTAGGCACTGACTTTGATTAATTTATCCCATGAGTCTGGTTTTATAACTATAGCTATTGATTTGTTTTATTATTTAGTGGAATATGTAGCAATCAATCACATTTCCATCTAGCTAACCGTGATTATTAATATTTTAAACTAGTTTTAAGATGGATTGGCTGGTGAGTGCAATAGGTCTGCTCTCTAAGCCAGCGAGAACAGAGTACACCCAGGTTACATGGAATGAATTATCGCCACTGGACAATCTGATGAAATCTACATCAGCCATTACAATATAAATCCAGCAGTAGGAATACAGTGCAGTCAGGGGACCAAGATTTCCTGCTTTGAATATGAATACACTGGCTTTGCCTCTGCATTTATTGAACAGAAGGACATAGTTATTTTGTGACAGTAGAAGTAAAGGAGTTAAATCACTGAGGCTCATGTAATGGTAGATGGAAACCTGACAGAAACATATGTATTTTTAACTCAATGTATATGGAAAGCAGTTACTTTCCTGCCAAGAGCCAAGTTGAGGATTCTGTGTCGCAGCAGCAGGAGTCAGCAACCTCGCAGCCAGCCAGCAGTGTGGGAAAGCATTGTGCTCGACTACAAGGGATGTGTTCATTTGCAGGGGAAAGACTGAAAGTCTTGGCAGGTAATTAAAAGGGGAAATGATTTTCAAATACAATATTTTGTTTTGAAATGCAGTTGTTTTTTTCTCTATTGGATGCCAAAAATTTCTGAAGAATGCAATATCCTCTAACTAATTGTATCTGTGCTCTGAGAGAAGAAACGGAGCTATTGTTCTGCTCACAGCACGAGCTATTTTTATGTTAGTCTGTGAGGCACTCCTTTCTGTAATGATCGTTTTCCACCTACACACAACTGCAATCTGTTTAAAATAATCAAATTAAGATAGTTTCTCGCTTTCTTATATGAAGCTGATATTCATATAAAGTATTTTCCAGGTTACTTGGATTTAGTACAAAGTTAATACTTGCAGGCCTCTAGGCTAAAAAAAAAAAATTTCTCTAGTGTCACTGGAAGGCCAAACTAAACCCCTTCCTCTTTGAATGAATGCAGGCAGGAAGTAGCAACAAGAAGGTGGTCACCCTTGCAAGAAACAAAAAGTGATATACTTGTGCTAACAAGAGCTGTAGCCATTTCTACCATGGTTTGGGTAACTGATAACTGGTCATTGACTTAGTAGCACTGTATATTTCGAATAGGAACAGGGAAAGCTACTATTTGTTCTATTTCGTAAACCTTGCTTGTTTGGCAAGCAGGAAAGAGTTCCCAAAGTGCAAATAGTAGGTGTTTGTTATCTCCACTTGAGATTTGCATTTATGTAGCTATACTGGTGTTTGGAGACTGATCAACTGGTGGAGAAATTACCATTTCTGGAAGGTCTGTGTCATCCTGTGCTCATCCCTTATCTTTTTATCATTTTATAGCATATAAATATTTATTGTATATGACATGACATATACATATGACATACCATTGTCCACTCTTTTCTTCTTCCTATTCCTTTATGTTGCTTAACCTTTAAGTTCCCGTATGTAACTTCACATCCTATCAAAATGCTGCTTAAATATTATTTCTCATTTTCTTACGCATTGTATCACTAAATTTTGAAGATTATTTATCATACATGCAGACAATAATTTATGTCTTTACAATATCTGAGTTTATGCTTTATTTGTATCTGGCATTTCTGGGGCTTGGACATAGAAAGTATCTACCAGTTGTGCACATTTTTGGGGCATGGGGCATTGTTTTAGCAGAAAATGTAGTTTCTTTGATTGATTTTTCTTGATATTTTAATGTAGTTGGAGATTGCTCCAACTAATATAAATGAAGTCTTTCCATTGACTTCAACAAAAGTCAGGTTAATCCTTTTAGAAGAAAGTATAATAGCATGGAGAGAAACTCTTACAGTGCTTTTCTGCACAAATGGTTAGACACTCCTTTATTTCTCTGCTACTGCTCTGAAAGGCAGGACATCCTGCTTTTCATAAACCAAAGATATTAGGCCTACCCCAACAATTATCATACTCGGATAGGAAATGGTGAGGTATTTTCTGTAGATTGTTGAAAAATGAGGTTTCTGCAGCAGAAGATAGGTCACTCTAGCCTAATGAAAGAAAGATATTTTTGGTATTTTGATTACATTTTGTGTTGGAGACTAAAACCAGTGAAAAGAATTTGAGTAAAACAATGAAGATCTGCAGCTAATGAAAGCTAGTCACTTGTGTATGCACACCTGAGCTGCTTCTCCTTTTCAAGTGCCGTTCAGGGATACACGTCTCCCTTTATGAAACAGAAATCTGAAATGGCAGGGGAAGAGGCTCCTATTCTTCTCCTCTGTTTCTTTCATGCAGGTTCAGCATCTCGGACAGAATAACAAGCATCTCTTTCTTTTCTCCATTGCAAGTAAATTGCTTCATAGAAATTTGCAGTCATTAACTCACTGAATTGATTAGAAATGCCATCAGTGAGTCTCAGAACATTTGTACCATTGCCAATTCAAAGTACTTAGTGGATTTGAAAATAAAGCACAAAATACACAGAAACTCCTGCAGTTACAAGATTATAGGTGTCAAACTTCTGATTTTTTCCTTATCGTAATGGTTGCTCTCTCCAGAGAGTTCTAGGACTTAAGTGAAATTGCTTTCAGTCATGACAGCTGGTTACTTTCCTGTAATCCTGTTACATAAAAATGAAGCTTGTTCTAGCAAAGATGGTATCTGTTCCAGCGAGGATGAAACCAGATCATTCTCAAATTTATGTTTTTAAGGCTGGACTGGAAGGTGTGGAGAGACATGGGAATAAAAGAAGTGGGACTGGAGCTAAAATCCAATGTAGAGAATATGAAAAGTGTGAGAAAGGGAACATGGAAATGGGACTAGTATACGTAGTGGATATTGGAGATAAAATGAAGTACAGGAAATCTTGGGATAGAACAAAGTGGATTTGAGGAAAACATGGGCTACTGTAGGGAAGAAGGAGTATTGCACACATTGTTCTGTGCGCTGCAAGTCAAGGGTGTATGATGTATAGTTGAGGTGCAGAGAACTGCTTATATATTCTAGAGATCCCTGTGCATGCTCAGGTGAACTACATTTTGGAGCTTTTTGTGCACTGGCAGCTGGCTGTCGGGACTGCTTTCAAATTGATAATGGTAGCTTTTGAGATGTCAGTGAGAGATAGTCTATGCGAAACAAGCACTAGGGTAAGAGAAGGGGGACAGAAGCAGAGCTGGGATGGATGAAAGAGAATGCAAGAGAGAAGATGTGGAAAAAGAATGCAGGAAATTAGGAGGTAAGTGGATGTAGGGCTTTACCTGGCCGTCTAGGCCAAAGGCTTTTTACTGACTTGTAATCTCAGCAACACTAACTATGTGGGGTAGATACGTAGAATTAAGATGTTACTTTTTAATGCGTTACTGCCCCGGCTAGTTTCCCTACCCTTCCGCTGAAGGTTGTTACACCCTGAGGGAGAGGAGACAGGAACCATCCCTGTTGCCCTGTATAGTGTGGCAATTAGCTTTAACCACTAGTGAGGACATTGAGGCAGGTGAGTCAGATGCCTACAGTTTCTTCTGCCACACCTCCTACATGGACAGTGCCCTCTGGCAGATGGGAGGGACAAGGAGGTGTGGTCTGTAATTTTTTTTTTTTTAAATCAGCACAACCAGATCAGTCAGGCTTCTCTTAACTAAATTGTAATGTCCCATGAATCTTCCTGCTTTAGGCAGCCATGTGTATATTCATATGTTGGTTGTAGACTTGGAAGACTGCAACCAAGTGAGGGAGAAAAAAAGAGTGGTATAAAAATGGAAGGTTAGAGATGGCAGCTTCTAGCTGCTCATGGAAGGAAAAGCTTCCTCTTAGGTGCCCTTCAGGAACTTTACGTTTCTGCACGTGCATGTAAGGTTGGATTTTGGTCCTGGGCTGTTTTTTTTTATGAAAAAAAAAAAAAAAAAAAAAAGGGAGACAATTGATTAAACTAATGTGTAACATATGGAATATTTCAGACACTGAAAATATTGAAGTGCATCTTCAAATGGGATGAATAATTTCTACAGATGTAAAGATAAAAAAAGAAGAGGCCACTCATAAATTCCAGTTGGTTTAATTGTGGAATTCCATGCTGATTTCTTTTCATGTAGCTTCTTGTTAATTTACTTTGCCAAATAGTTGATTGATCAACTGAACTGTTCTCTAAGTCAAGCACAGCATTTTTCAAGGTCTGTTTCAGCACAGTATAAAATAATTAGAGCTATAAACAAGAAAGAAGCAGGAATGCCACAAACCCCCACATATCTATTACTTGTCATCTGTAGAGTCTAGCTGTTACCACAGAAGCATGTTAAAATTAAATGATGAGCTTTATTTAACATACTTATTTGTTCTCTCCTTCTTTGCCTTTACCATTCTTATTTCAAAGCTCTTTTGTACACTTCAAAACATGGCATATTCATGGTCATGTAGGTACTTGTAATCCACAATAAATTGCTGTACAATTATACTTGGCTTTTAGAAACAAACCAAGGTTCAGTTGGAAGTTTTGTAGCCACTACATAGGTGGCATACAGTTAGTTAAGTATTTTGCAGGACAGGTGCTAATTTATATGAGTTTGTAGACCATGCAGAATTTAAGATAAATATCTCCTAGAAATTAAAAGAAAAATAATAAAAAAGAGACAGGAAGTATGTACTTGAAATTCAATATTAGTGTGATTTCATATCATTAGCATTCTCATGCAATATTTTGTTTTAAAAATTAATTTACCTTTTTTTTATAATTCATCAAAACAGTTTATTTTGCTCACCAATAAGCTCTCCATAGAAACAGTCGTATCTTAGTAACATACCAAGAGTAGAGTTCGGGGAATATACTGCATCTGTGTATAGTACACTTAAAGAGACATTTGTAGTTGTTACAGGGAAAATGAGAGTTGTATTTTCCATAATTGGAGCGAGCACGGCACTGCAACACAACATGTCTTGGTGCTTCCTAGATTGATCTCCTTAAGCATGAGATGCAGGTCACTTCTACCTGCATTATTCCTTGGCCTTTATAGCAACTCAGCAAAGATGTCAAACTACTGTCCATTACAGCTGGGGGCTTACTTTTTTTGTTTTATTTTAATTGGATCCTAGCAAATGAACTACATCAACACTTCATGCTTCTGGTCATTGTCAACTGAATGCAAAACTGTTTTGGCTGCTGCCCCAGATTTTTTTTCCCAGTCTTTCTACATAGAAAAATGTTGAAAATCTTATCACTGGTGCCACCTCATGCGAACCTGTAGTTGCTCTTTTGGGCACTCCTCTTCCACCACGTCAGAGTCCAGCTGGACCACTCTGGCTGACCTTAGCTTTACCAGTTCTCTTACTGTTTTGCCTCTCTCCTTTTTGCCCTCCTATGGTTGCTGTACAACACCTGTTTGTCCTCTGGCACCTCACTTTGTTCTTTCTGTTCCTCACCGTGCTGAAATGAGGCAAGGGAACGATTACGATGACATTTGAGCTTCTCTGCAGCACTCTGTCGATATTTACACTGAGCTGATTATTAGCAAATTAAGCATATAACTACACTGTAAAACCTACTTACTTTTCACCAGTGCTTCAGGGGAAAATAAGCAGGAATAGTGGTGCAGGGGCTGTGTGTATCTCATGTGTTTGGCCTGGCCTCAGCCCCAGATCGGTTGGGGGCCGTGTTATTATTTTGTCCAGTTAGAAAGGAACAAAGCACGCTTTTCAGCTGATTATTTGACCGCTTTTTAGTTAATAATGCCTGCATCCCAGCTGAGAGTAATGTCTGCCTTGGCTGGTATTCTTCTCTGGTTCAAAATTACCCAAGCCATTTAACGCTTCTGTATAGTAGAGGGTGTTGTGACCCTGGCCCTCCACAGAGGCTTTTAAGATGTCAAGCAACAGAACATGCTATCCCAGGTTTTGATTATGGGAAAGAGTGGTTATCAGCTTTGGTTGCAGGCCCAGACTAACGGAAAGAATGAAGACAGAGTCAAGATATCTCTTTTCTCAGCATGCATTTATTAAAAAAGCATACCTGCAGGCAAAGAAGGGGCCTAGGAACCTGGGGAAACCAAGAAGATTTGAAAAGAAACTCTCTTTCCCCCTGTGTGGGGAGAATGAGACAGAGAGAAAGCATCTTCTGAAACATGGTTTTAAAAATTCTGTATTTGTGTAGTTAATAAAAATTTGCAGCACTAGCAGGCGAACTACTTCAAAATAAGGAGTGGGGACACTGGAAGAGGTCTTTTTGTTTTGTTCCAGGGGAATGTTAAGGTATTATAAACTGCCAGCGATGTTTTAGGAAACTGAGTGAGGATGAAAGAAGAGGAGGCTGCAATGTGAAAAAAAAGCAGAAGAATTTTAGAAGCCGTGGGGGCTTTTACACTCCTCTCTCACAACCTATGTATGCCCACCCCACCCTAGAGCCACTCTGCTCTCAGTTTTCTGTGGCTATGGCATCTCCGTGCTCAGGTCTCATGTAGTTGTCAGTCCTCGCTCTACAGCCTGCATCATCTTTCAGGAGCCACGGTTTGCTTCCTTTACCTTCCATGTGGACAGGAATGGGGCAGGTCAGGGACCTTTTCCTGGTAGTGAGAATAGATGTGAAAAAAGGAAGAAGACAGAGCACTGGTAGGAGGGCAGGAAGGCCTGCAGTGATACTGAAAGGTGGTCTATATGGAGGGAAGACATTCAGCCGAAAGCAGCTGATCTCCTCTCCTAGGCCCTAGCAGAATGGGCAGATTGCTGCCCTCAGCAGCTGTCAAAGGCTGTGTCTATGTTAGCAATTTGTTTCAAAGCAACAGTGCAGTTTTGAAGAAAATCCTGTCGTTGTCTCCATTTACGGTGTTGTTTCAGTTTTTAGTGGCTTTGGTGCATACAAACTAAATTCCTTAAGGAGGAAATGAAAACAGAAGCTCTGCTTCCAATCTGTTCCACATGCACCCTAGTGCTAATGGGGACAGTAAGTTCCAAAATAGCGTTTGAGCTGCATCGTCACAAGGCCCTCTAACACATATCTGACACCTTTTCTCCTCAGAAAGCTTTGGAACACATGTGTAGCGGAGGTGTTTGACTCTGGGGACCAGACTGAATGTAATCCAGAATAAACCCTCAAAACACATATAATGGAAAAATGAGGTGCCTCAGTATCAACTGTTTAGTTCTACTGATCCAGTCCTAATGTGCTGAGTGACCTTCTCATGAAAATACTGCCTACTTCGCCTGCACCTTGAGCTGGCTTTGGGATATGCCCAATCTAACATAAATATGTACCTAGAATGCTTCTTATATCTGAAAGGAGGGGGTGTACACCCAGTTTAATGATATATGTTAGCTTTTAAGACAGCTTTTTCATCACTATTAATGTTGCTCATCTTAATTTGAATGAAGAGATAACAGCAAAACCTGCTGGCAATCACAGTAGTGTGCTGATACCATAGGCGAGGATACAGGGAGGGCTGTGGAATTGTACGCCAGGATGGGTAAAGGAGCATGGGCTGAAAACTCCACTCAGTAAGATGCCTGCCCACCAAGAAAATAAAAATTAAAAAAAAAGACAGGCATAGCTGGGTGAATAACTATGACAATATCATTCTCTCCTAAACGGAAGCTACTACATGCCTGCTACAAGGGTAGAAGAAACCAAACAATGTTTAAGCCAGAATGATGAATAGATTTAACAGTCAATACTTAACTAATCCAATTAAAAAATTATGTAAATGCTTAACTGTTGTATTGGTTTTTTTCCCCCCCATTTTTCCTATGGTTTGCATTTATTTATGAGCTGCTTTATTTGCATAGCTCAGTGACAGCACTGATCTAAGCTTCTGCAAGTACTCTGTGCTCTGTGCTGCTATTGTCACTTACAGTCAAGGTTTAGTTATAGCTGCTCCCAGGAGCTATAACGTGCCCCCATCCCTCACATATCCTACTGTGAACTGAAAACATGTTATAATAAAATGTTATGAAAGGGCATGCAAGATTACAAGACACTTTTTGGTATGGAAAATTCTTGTATTCTTTAGGAAGCTGTAATTTGTACAGTTTAAGCTTTTTTTTCTTACGATGTCAGATAAACCTAGACATTCTGCTCTCAGATGATAGCACATTTGAAGATCTGAGAGAAACAGGGAGCTGCTGGAACATATTGCAGAAGCCTAAAGCACTTAGCAACAGAGAGAGTGTGGGATGCAGCGACAGAAGCCGGAATGTGGAAACAAGTGACATCGAGGCGGCTGTTTGGGAAAGAAGAGCTTTTACTTTGTTTATAATTTCAGTAATTCTAAAGAACTTCACAGTGTGGGAGGTCACTGCGGTCTCTGACTCTGCATTTTTTTCTTCTCTATGTGACTGTTTTTCAAACTCCTATGATAATTATTACCCAAGAGTGCTAGATGTATTAATTTCCCTTTGTATTTCCTGTTTCTCTGGAAAAAAAAAGAGAAGTAAAATTAAGATATTTGTTTTGCTTCAGTTTATCATGTTCGAACATACTTATGTGACGTGGGCTCTGAAGAGATGCATATCAGGAAATAGCTTGATTGCAGAGCTTGGTTCTCCACATACTAACGTAAATCTCTTTCGGCATACAGTGAAGCAGCATTCTGATTCTGTAATAAGTCCAGTCCTTAAAATAATAACATGTTCTGGAGTGATACAAGCATTCACCATGATGATTTTTAGTGCTTTGCACTAGGACATCCTGATGGTGTACTCTAATGATGGATATCAAATAACTAGTGAAGAGAAGGTGGCTGAGGTGCTGACCAGAATAAATAAAGTTGAGATAAAGAAAAAATGTCTCCTCCATCAGAGTGAGTTTTAGAAGGGGATTCAGAAATCCGTGTGTTTCTGAGCTCCACAGGTCCCACTGAGGTAGAAATGATCTGGAGAACTGGAATTTTACTCAGTAATTGCTGGAAACTATTTTACTGAATGCATATGCATCTGCAAATGCAAAAACCTCCCTTCCTCTGAACAGTTATTGTGCACTTTAAATGGAGGGGCTGCACAGCTCTGGGTTGAAACAAAGGCCGTAGGCTATACAGGATGCTTAAGGAATTCAGAAACCTTATCATAAATGTTACATTTTGTATTTGATGAGGGTTGAACTAGCCATTAGCTTCTATTTTCTTTTTCATCTCGTAAATCTCTCTTGTGGTTTGCATTATTCAGTAATCTAATTGTGACCACTTTTCAGGTATTCTCTATTGAAAATAATAGTGAAAGGAAATGATAGAGATGTACTAAATTATTATAATAATAGAGGTGCTACAGAAATGCACAGCACAGAAAAAAAAAAAGCTTAATAAATTCCTATATAATAATGATGCCCAGGAAACTATTAGTATTGAAATTTAACAAATTTGTCTACTCGCTGGATAGTACAGTGTAGAATAGTTTCAGGCTATTGTTGATATTCTTTAATGTGACTTGTCATTGAGTAACCAGCCTTTTAAAGGGAATTGGATTCAGCCTAACTAGTGATCAACTGTTTACTTCCAAAACGCTGCAGTAATCTCAGTTATTAAACTGCAGTAATAACCTTAAGCAAAATGGTATTTTTTTTTAAAAAAAAAGTAAAATAAAATGAAATTAAGTTTAAAAAGGGCACAAAATTAAGTCACCAGACCAAAGCTGAGTTAAAAAACACAGAATCACGGAATAGTTTGTGTTGGAAGGGACTATGTTACCAAGAAAATTAATAAAGTACAGAGACATCTCTAGACTGTAAGAAAAGTGTATTGTAGACAAGGCATTATCAAATCATTTAGGCTACAACAGGGTGAACCTGGAAAGTCATCCCATGACACTTATGAACAGCAATCTTTTCAAGCCTTCCAAAACACACTGGGCAGCTCACCACTGAAGAGAAGATCATCTTGGCCTGAACCTCCCCGGCTCCCTCTGCTTAGGAACAACCCTGAAGAAATGCTCCACCACTTATACCCTCTGGGCAAAACACTTTCCTTGAGGAAGTTTCCCACACGTCCCTGTCTGCAAACTTCTCAGAGACTAAGCGCCAGACTGTCTCTCTACATTTTAATGTCTCTCTTCCATATTAATAGCTGCAGAGCCTCAGAGAGGAAGTAGCACCTGTTGAAGAAGTTTAAAGACGTGAAATTCCAGCACCATTGCTAAAACATATGCCTTGACCTACTCCCACTTCATATTTTCCTTTCTTCTTTCTTCTTCTGTTGCTCTCAGCTACTGCCTTTCTCTTCTCCTACGGAAGACCATTATCTCATAATCTCAGATCTCTGCTGTACCAAGCATATGTAATTGTCACCATCAACCCCAATTCTCTGACTCAGAAAGTGTAAGTCAGAGGCTTGAGGGACTCCACCCGCTCTATGGAGATCTGCCCAACCTCCTCACCTTCCCATTCAGCACTCCCACTCTTCCTTCTATTCCAACTGCTTCTCAAAAAAAACATCTTAGATAATGGAAACAGTAGGAGCAGTAACATCAGCCCTCACCTTTGCCTCTGATGAAAATGTTCATTTTTGTTTTTAAATGATGCAAAAGCTTTTCCAAAGACAGAAAAAGAACACTTCAGGATGCTACTGGTACTATATTCTTTGCAATAACAAATTAAGGCCCTTTCCCCCAGAAAACGAGCCTGGAACCCCCCTTTTAATGTGTAAAGGTAAACAACATCACTATCATGCAGGGAGCTGGTGTTAGTCAGTGTTGCTGTTATCAAAGGGAATTTTGCCCAATTTTAGATCTGAGAAACGGAGGCCACAGCTAGCTTAATCTTGTTCCTTGCCCAAAAACCCAAACTGCAACAAACACATCTGTGAAAGTGAAAGTATCTCCTTTTGGAAGAATTCTGAAGAAGGTATTATTTTTTTCTTTTTAATGTGTTTTCCTCTTCTGTCCAGACTGTCTCTCACTATTCTCCTGAGCAGACTCTGGGGCTACTTGAGACACCTACTTCCATCAGTGTTCAAGGCATAATTTCTTTTCTGTTAAGGGAAAACTCTCCTCCTGAGACCCTACTCTTAAACATCATAAACACTCAGGGTGCTGCAGCTTCTCTTTCTTTCCTTTCCTCTGCTGTTCCTTGTGACTTTTCCGCTTCACCCCTTTGTTCTGTCTTTGACTCCTTGCCTAGTGCTTGCTTGTGGATTCCTATATTCTTTCTGGGCTCCCTCCTCTTCTCCCCCCCACAAAGAGAATACCACTCACGTGCTCCTTTCCACCCAGTAGAACTACAACAGAAGTTGTACTGTCATCTACTATAGTTCCTTCTCACTGTATGCCAGATGCCACATCTTACAGCCCTTAAGCTTTCCAAGGAAAAACACAATCTCTTACTTCATTCCACTAGCAACAGTCTCTCCCATCTTGTCATCTCCGTATTTTTATGTTCCCAGATCCTTCACTTTGTGCACCTGTGGTACAATGAATACTGGCCATTAAATATGCACCCACACCATGCAAAGTAGTACCCTATCAGAAATACACAACATGATCCCAGATACACTGACTTCAGAGACAGACTGTCCTGGTACATCCTTCTGCTGTAATTACATTGTTTTGGTATTTCCACACAGCACAGCACTATGCCAAGCAGTTAAACCTGTTTAGAGCTGGCTCGGATGCCGCCTCTGATGCCAGATCAGGACTGGCAATAGAGTCATCTGACCTCTCACTGAAGTTGGGATTTGGCATTATGGCACTGGTCAATGCATTTCCTTTTCTTCTTATGCTTCCCTGGAAACACACCAATTTTCACTCTCCCTGAACTATCAGGCTCTGGCGAACTATAGATCATATAGATGCTGGAAAGTCACAGAGAAGCAGCAGATTCTTTGGAGCGTGCATATTGCTGAGTGAGGGCTAAGTGGGGATTGCTGGGATATCTGAAAGAACAGCAGGAGCGGTGTTATAGTAGGATAGACGTTTTTCTCAGACATACTTCTCATGTTTAAGGAAATTATTATGGATTCTCTGGAGGAGCCATGCACACCTGCAGCACAGATAAGGGCAGGCTCTCTATTCTCTCAGTCCTTGCAAATGATTGCAGTAAAACAGTTTGAACAGAGCCATCACACTGAACATTCCGGTCTATGACTGATCTGCTGCTTACTAACAACTAAGCTGCACAGACAAGTGGTCTCTGGGTTAGGGACAGCATTTACATGTTGAGGGCCTATGGAGAGTAGCCTGGCAAAAATGGAGGCTCCTAGGAAAGTACATAATGCATTAAGTTTGTTATTTTAAGGAAGTAAACCACAGATCTAAAGAAAAGGATGCCGTAATTCCAGAGCTGGAGAACATGTTTTGTAGCAGAGCTTAATGATGTCATCCTTTTTTTTCTAAATTGAATCATGAGACAAACTACAAACCAGGGGCATAGGTCCTATTTGTAAACTTTAACCTTGAAACAGATACGATACCGTAGGCAATGCGCAGGCATGTTTTTTAGGTATTTATAATCACTGCAGTTTTGTCATCTATGTTAATGGCACTGAGGAGACACTTTAGCTCTTTAAGACAGAAGATGTAGTTCTGGGACAAGTAAGAAATACGTTAACTTGTGGCATGAAGTATGTAAGCAATTTCTCTCTCGTCTCTCTGCAAACAAAAGTGGAAGTAGCAGTGGTGCCTTAGAAGGCTTTTTCCTCAAGTATAGATATTTCAAAAAGCAACTCTCCAGAAATGGCATAATTGTTTTTCATATTGCTTAAAAAAATGTTGTTTCCTAATTAGCAAAGTAGGCTATGGATATATTTACAAGGAAAGCAGTGCAACCCAGGGACCAAATTTTCACATAATGCACATTTTGGGGGTTTTACTTTGAACTCGTTCTAGTCTGTTCCTAGAGAATGAATCTCCAGTACCAGTTAGAGGATGTCAGGTGTGCTCATGGAGTGCACATTTCAGCTTAATTCCATTCAGAAGGAGTTCAGTCCATGCACCCAAGATCACTCTGTGGCATAAAACAAGTGTGGGAGCTGAGGATGCTTCCGTTGATCACAACCAAATTGCTAATGTAGATGCACCCATAATCTCAGATCTACAAATTAGCTTGGGGTTTTTTAATTCATCTCTTGATACCTAGTGATTATATACAAAGCAGATCCATTGAGTAAAAAATAACCATTTTAATATATCCATACCTAATAGATGAAGAGCCATATGTCCACTTCAAAGCATCTTAGCAGCATTTTCAAAACTTGCTACCAAAGTTTCATCTACATTTGTGTAGCCAAGGTCTACACGTTTTTCATTATTGCATCAATTAAACATGCTAAAGTGCCTAATAATTAAAGCTAGTAAACTTCAATTAGTCTGCCTGTTAAGAGCGGTATGATTACAATTTTGTGGAAGGTCTTTCAGTCTGAGGAATAAGGATTAAATTATTTCATTCTGATTGACAAAATAGTGTTTCCAATTTACTCTACTGACATTTAATATAATTTAAATAAAGTATTATAAAAATCTAAAGTAGTTTTAAAGTAGACTAAATATTGTTAAATATAAGCCCTAGCCAAAACTTCCACTAAAAAGACAATTTGAATAAAATCAAAACAGAGAAAAATCCTAGGCATTGAATAGAAATAATAATAAAAATGCATAGCAAACAGAGCTGGGTCAGAAAAAGAAGAAGGTCATATAAAAATATCAGTTATTTGAAACCTAATGCAGTCAAAACTAGAAGTCACTTGCCACACTGATTATGAGATGCAGGATCAAACACCTGGAAGAGTAGTTTTTTTAATAGAATAAAGGCGTCACACTCCCATTAAGCATTTCCATACTACAATTCCTTTTGAAACTAATACTGAAAATAATGGTCTGCCCTTTAAAGTGTTAAGGAAAAAAAAAAAGGCTAAGGGAAAGCTTATTTCAACCGTATTAGCTCTAACAGATCTACTTCTGCTTTCCAGCTTAATTTCTCTGGGCTTACATATCAGTGGCAGTCAGTGGTTTACCAGCAAAAGAAGTCACAGTCCTTGTGGGAAACACCTGCACTTCTACCCCTTCTTGTTAGCAGCTGTTTGCAAGTCTGGGATTTTAATCTTCCTTCTAGCAATTATTTATTTTTTGATGCTGTAGCTTTTCTTACAGCCCTACTAGGATTTAATTATCCAGTATCTGCATTTCTATAGATATACTGATAAACATAAGTCCTGTTTCTAGACAGTTTTTATTTCATAAAATATAATCAAGCAACAGCACTAATTACTCTAAAAAGAAATTATTCTGATTTTTACTTAAACTGAAATAAAGCCAACATGCCCATGTTCCACTGCTCTAGAAACTAGACAAATAATCTTCCCACATGTACGTAGAATGCAAAACAACTATTCATTCTTAAACATTAATTTTCTAGAATTCTAAAGTAGTGAGATAAAAGCTCACAATTACACAATTACATCTATCATTATTAGAAATAATATATACCAAAAGCTCAGAATGGTATACTTTATTAAAAAGAGTAACTTAGAAAATACAATTAGATAGAAACATTTTTTAAAGTATTGCTGAAAAATATGAAATATCCAAATAACTATGTGAAGACAAAGATATTTCTTCTACTTCCTTGAATAAGCAAAGCTTAATAACCAACAAATAACTACTCTTCAACATTGCGTAATTTTCAACTGCTAACTTACAAGCTACTAAATCTCCTAGTCCAAGGTCAGGCTATTGCCCAGAACAATTTCTGTCAGCTGCTTGAACAAACCTCAATCAGCAGATACTTTGACCTCAGAGTGAAATATTCTGGCAAGTCAGTGAGAAACTAATAGGAATGGAAAATGGAACCAATGATGCCAAAAAGCTTCAAAATTAATACTGTAATGCAATAAGAAATGGCCTAAACAGAAATGCATTGATCTAAAAATACTGGAGGTCATCGCTAGGTTATTTTAGGTCTCCCTTTGTTTGTTGCCAGTGGTTAATTCCTAGAAGAGTCTATTTTGATCCTGTGAGTATTCCCAGACCAAATGCACAACAGAGAAAGTGTTATGATAAGGATGCATGTGGCTACTCAGGAGTTATATATACAAGCAATAGTGTTATTTCCCCAAGATGATTTCTAGTTACAGCATTTCTAGCAGCTCAGAATTACAACAGCAAGTGTGCATCAGGAGACTATGAACAAAAATGCACTGTCATATTTGGCTTCAAGAGAGATTTGGGAAGGTCTTCAGAACTAAGTTATTTCTTGGAATAGGCTGTACTTCCTCTCATTTAAAGTTTGTCTTGAGAATCTTTATGAAATGAAGAAAATGCATGACAGTTTTAAACAAAACATGTAACTATTTTTTTTTCCAAAATAAAATCTTAACTACTGGATGGTTAGCAATCAGCTTAAGCTGAATGCAGCTAAAATAGAATTAATTTCTGTCCTCCATCTCTGCTACTTCTTTTCTCACATTCCATACAAAATATAACCATCTTGCCTATCTCTCTTCTCAATAAATTGGATGTTGTCTTTAGCTCAGGCCTCTTTCTAGGTTTTTACGCATACAGCTAAGTGTTCCACATTTTTAGTGTGTTTCTAAGATGCAGTTTTTATGCACATCCCTAAAAATCTTGTTCAGACTTTCACCTTTTCATGATTGTAAGGGATTTACAGGGCTTCCGCCCAAGAGTTCTTCACTGTCCCTCTACAGCAACCTTAGGCATAGCTTCTTCATTAGAAGAACTACAGCTTCCTGAGATTTGAGACAAGATCTTTGAGTAAGACAAGAATATTTCACTCTGAGGTCAAAGTATCTGCTGATTGAGGTTTGTCTACTTGAGTAGAAAGTGCTTGTAAACTAGAATAAAGCACATCTTCATGAAATAAAAAACAAAACAAAACAAAAACAAAAACGGGAATTTTAGGCAAACTATCTAATTGAAGCAATAGTTCCATCTTTTGGAAAGTCACTAATGGACTTTGATGTGTCCAGCTGCTACCTTGGGTACGTAAGTCCATTATGTAAATCTCAGAATCTGTTGTGTTTTAACTTAAACCTCTTACAAACTCAGGCAGCTGTATAAAAAACTGCTGCGTCTCCCTCCCCAAAGACTCGTTAACCCAATCCATACACAACAATACAGCCTGAGTGGGTGAGTCAAATCTCACAGGCTGTTCACACAAATATTTCACATTCCTACACTTTCTTTCAGAAAAAAAAAAAAAAAAAAAAATCAGCTGAACAAGATCACTTCTCCTATGTAACATATTTTCTGCAAATCAACTGAAATTCATCTATGTGCCTAAGAATATTTCAGTATTTCAGTAATGATAAAAAAGAAACCGAGAAGACCTTTTTGTGAGCATTCACACTCACATTAAAAAAAATGTTACTTCTATATTATAACTTTGAAAGCTTACACTTCATCTTTAGAATTTGGCACTGAAGCCTTTCATATGATACAACCTAAACACAGTAACTGTCACCCCAAACGCGAACACAGCTCGATAAGAACCTGGCAGTTGCACAGTTCTCAGTTGTTGCTGTTCTTTCTCGTGTCGATCGCTCTTTTTCCTTCCTCTTACTACGTTGACACACTGGATCAGAAAGGAAGCTAACAGCCATTTTCAAGTAAAAAACTATCATTTTCCTTCCCTTAGCATTCACTTGCATTAAAACTGTCCCAGATTTGCATTTAGCATACCTTAAAAGCATTATAAATTGCTTATCAAATGATTCACAAACTTCAGCTGCTCTGTTAATGCATGTTCCAGACTTCAGAGACCATTCCATTGTTTGACAAATTTTGTATACTGCTCAGTGACAGGAACAGTGCTGGAATATTTCACAAATATGTGTCGCCATATCAGTAAAGGACTCGATCTGCTGCTTTGTTTGAAAACTCTCTGTATTTTTTCCTAAATAAGTAATTTCCACCATGTTTTCACATTCCCCTACCTTTGCAGTCAGGCATGTACCTTCCTAATTCAGGACATGTTTCCTCATGCAACAGCAAAAATTACAAATGCTGTCAAATCATGACAGTGTATTTCAGCTCCTTACTAACTTTTCCATTGACGGGCAGCAGGTAGCCCTTAGATAAAGTTTGGAATCCACAAATTCTGTTTGTCAGATTTAAGTAAGGTGTCTGAGTCTAAAGACACTATTAGTAAGCCACAAGCAGCTCTACCAAACATCCCTAAAACACAAAAGGCAGAAGGATGGGAAGAAAATTATGACACTATAATCCCTCATAGCCACCCATAAAAGCCCTATATTCCCATATCTGTCTCATCAGTTTTGGGTATAGACAAGTGCCACAGATTGTGATAGCAATAAGCTTGCATGTCTGCTGCACCTCTCTGCTTCCTGTACAGTTAGTTATTTGAAAGGTACATTGATTCCAGCAAGTGGGTTCCTTCTTGTAAGCTTAGTACAAGTTCTTCCTTTTTCTCCTCTCATTGGACAACTTCATCACATTTATCAAGTGTACTCCTGGCATTCAACAACTTCATTTAGCTCTTCCAGCTATTGGATGGCTTTATAAGGACCTTCATCAGGCAATTTAGAGCTATTCTTCTGTATTGTATCTGATTCCCCTATACTATAGGAACAGCAAATGCTGTACTATCATATAAGACATTTTGTTTCCTTGCCTAACTCACAAACTGAATTTCTCCATAAGAATCAGCACATGCCTGCCACTGCTTCTTTCTCTAGAGTTACTTCTGTTTTTGAAATCCAGTAACGCACTCCCACTCAAAGGGGGAGATCTGTGGATTCTCACTGGCACTTACAGCCAGGCAGGCATACCGCAAGTAGAGTAAATGCAGATAGAATCATAGAATCATAGAATCACATGGTTGGATGGGACCTATAAGATCATCATAGAATCATAGAATGGTTTGGGTTGAAAGGGACCTTTAAAGGTCATCTGGTCTCACCCCTCTGCAAGGAGCAGGGACATCTCCAACCAGATCAGGTTGCTCAGAGCCTCATCCAACCTGGCCTTGAATCTTTCCAGGGACTGGATGTCTACCACCTCTCTGGGCAACTTGTTCCAGTGTTCCACCACCATTATGGTAAAATTTCTTTTCCTTATGTTCAGTCTGAATCTACCTCCTTCAATTTTAAAACCATTACCCCTCATTCTTCCACAACAGGCCCCGATAAAGAGTTTCTCCCTGTCTTTCCTGTAGGCCCCCTTGAGGTACTGGAAGGCCGCTATCAGGTCTCCCTGGAGCCTCCTCTTCTCCAGGCTGAACAGCCCCAACTCTCTCAGCCTGTCCTCATAGGAGAGGTGCTCCAGCCCTCTGATCATCTTCATGGCCCTCCTCTGGACTCCCTCCGACAGGTCCACATCCTTCTTATGTTGGGGTCCCAGTTCTGAATCTGTGAGTCCATAAATATGTTAAACATTATTTTAAAGTCCTGTGTCTTCATTAGCCTATCAGCCTAAAGATGCTAAGTGGTGGTCCAGAATCACCTCAACTCAGACTTTTTTTCCTCAAAGTGTCAAGGAAGAGATAACATAAATTTAGCTCTCTCACCTCTGGCAATTGTCAAGTTACCTTGCAGAAGTCTGGTAATACAGCATCCATGACTGCCTTTGTCTCTGAATATCAAGCAGTAAAACCTATAGGCATTATGATTCAAGTGTACATTTGCTACAAACATCCTAGGAAGGGATCTGAACATGCATCTCAGAATTACTCACAGGAAGCAAACTTTGATTGAAGGACTAAATTGGCAGACGTTACCTCAGCCCCCATAACCTCATACCACTGGCCACTCTTCCTGCCCAACGCCGCTGTGATCATACAGTGTTTCCTTGCTTTGTTTGTTCTTAGTAACCACTGCTGCTCACACAAGTGGAACAGACACATGAGAAGTAAGCAGGCAGCTTGATGAGTTAGCAGCAAAGTTTTTCCCCCTCCAACTCAAGCATACTCTTAACTCTATGGCCATGAGAGCAGACACTTCCTATATGGGTTTTTCCTAAGTTAACTCTTTGTAGGTCCTTCTGCTTCTGAGACAGTTTCCTCATATCTGACCTGGTGGTATTAAATAACAGGTTACTACGACCCCTCTGCTTGGGTTAATGGATTTACCTAAATTCCATTTCTTGGGGTCTTGTCTGTGCCAACTCATAACCTCACCTACTTTCTCCTTAATTTTACCGTAATTCAGATTACTAATTGTTCACTTACCAAGGATGAATAAATCACTATCCTTCCAATCAAAAAATCACTTTCTTTTTTTTTTTTTTTTTTAGGGTGTAGGAACATATGTAATTCAAATAATTGCTATAAACTTTCCAAGTCATTCAGGTACTGATATGTGTACTCTGTTTTTTGAGGAAATTTTCCTATTATGGTTGCAACTTCAATAGCCATCACTCTCTTAAATGTTTTGTATACACCAAGCTTTCCTCTGTAAACATCAGATTATGCATGCTGTAGGCTCCTGAAAAATCTGTATTCTTTCTGAAGTTCAGAAGTTCTATTCATTTAACTATAAGCCTTTTTTTACTTTTGGATCCATTAAATGTTCAACCCATTAACTCTTAGATGGAGACTGCCTGCAGCGTAAATTTGAGGGTGCTCCAGAACAGTAAAATAGGAATCAATACTGTAAGCATCCAAAACTGAAATAACATACATGCCATCATGCCTGCTGGGGTGTAGTTCATTGCTATGGTTCTCCATGGCTTTCCAGCCTGGGTGCTGAGAGGGTCGGAACTGCCCTTCTTACACTAAACCTCTACCTATCAGGGAGTATATACTCAGACCCTGTTGAGCTCTGAACCAGAAATTTTAGACTGAACACTCGTCATGAGCTGGCTGATCAGCTACGCCCTGGTTAACCTCCCAGTGGTTAAAGCTTTATCTTCACATAGTTCTGTAATCTCCTCCTTTGGGAAATGGCTATACTCCCTTTCTCTTATTGTTTTCTTTGACTCAGTTTGTTTCTGTGGCTGAAACACTAGTTCAAACTCCTAATGTTACATTCAGTGCGCCATCTGCTAGCCAAATATTAGAGATACGCAAAGTTTTACTCAGCAGTCTCGTTACCAGTCTCTCAAGTTCCCTTTGAAGCTTCTAGGCACTGCTGCTTTGTTAAGTTCACGTCTCTGCGTCCCCGTGGACGTGGAGATCAGCCCTTCGGGATACAGCACCATCTAGTGAAGCGAACCAGCTCGGATCCTCATAGGAACTGGAAATGGATGTCACCAGCAGCCTCAGAGTGGCACAAGCCGCCTTTCACAAGACACCAGTTTTTATTAGTCATCCGGAATCCATCATCGAAGGCTCTTTGGTTAGCATGGCAAAGCACAGACAAAATCTTAAACTGTAGTGATAATTGCTTTCCAAGCCAAGTTCTCATATTTCAGTTGTCTTGTAAAATTTTTCTCTGTATCGAGTTATTTCTAAATCCCAGCATCAGCACCTTTGTGCAATGTCTTTTCATTCCAGTCTTCTTTTTCTACTGCCTCCACAGAAATCTGAGGAACCCACTCCCTCTGGCACCCAGCCCTTTTGCTCCCACTGAAATGCATAGCCATTGTCACTGGAATTAACTCCATGCATACGAATTGCCTGTAATGATTCCCGCTAACACCTTCCCGCAGTCACACAATACCCGTTGGGCGACGGGTCCACACAACTCCCAGCAGGTAACAATAGAAAAGCAGTGTGTAAAATGAGTCAGACACGTTAGTCATAAATGAATTACAATTTTTGCATCTTCCCCATAGTATCTAAATGATTCCCACATCATTTCTCCGGCCTGGCTAATGCAGGTTCCCATAATTCAGCATGCTGATGCTGCACCTCTCCTGCTGTTCAAAGAATAGTTTCTTTACTATTATCTATTAACTACTTGGATGCACTTTTCAGGTACTTCTTCGCTTTACTCCTCCCTATTGATCCTTTTCCATTCAATGTCAAGAAACTGCCTGCCTCCAGCTGGCCCTGGCTGCCAGGGTTCATTGCTCACTCGCCACATCTCTAGGCTTTCACTTTCAAGTTTTAAATTAAACTGTCCCTTATGCTCATCATGACAATGAACATGCAGCCAGTTTCCTTCCCTCTCAAACCCATTTACCATAATTCCTATAAAGAACTTGAAAACACATGGGTTGCCTATGGCTGCCTCCTATAACATTCATAAATCCGGCCTGGTTGTTTCCTACTTTGCCACCTTTTTTTTTTAAATAGACAGATATAACTATTGAGAGGGTGTCCTGGTTTTGGCAGGGATCAAGTTAATTCTCCTCTCAGTATCCGGTGTGTTTTGGATTTCGTATGTGAAGAATGTTGATAAACACACTGATGATACGAGTTGTTGCTAATGAGACCAAGGACACTGTCCGGCTTTCCAGGTCTTACTAATGTGCAGATACAGGAAGCTGGGAAAAAAGACAGACAGAGTAATTGAACCAAACTGTCCAAAGAGAGTATTCCCTGCCATAAACATCATGCTCAGTATATAAGTGAGGGTTGCCTGCAGAAGGGGCATCTCATCTCGTCTCTCTCTTGCTTGCTGGCATCTCTCTACTTTGCTGGCTCCCTTTCACTCCTTTGCTTGCTGCTTAGTTTTGTTTCTGTGATCGCTGTTTGGGATGGGCTGTATCGGTCATTGGGACATTGTGTGGTAAGAAATTGTGCATTGTTCATTTTGTATATTTTAGTATCCTTATATTTTGTTATTATTGTAGCTTTCCTTTGCTGTTCTAGTAAACTGTCTTCATCTCAACCCACAAGTTTTCCTTTCTTTCCAGTTCTCTCCCGCATTCCACTGGGGAGGGGGCGGATGAGCGAGAAACTGCGTGGTGACTCGGGCTAAACCACAACAAAGGGCTAGCACACTTTCTTCTTTTATCATGCAGTAGGCCTGCTCAGTGTTAGAATCAGTAAGTTGAAAATGACATCCCTGGGGAAACATGTTATTGAGAAGCTGTCCCATAAGATACCTCCTGGCCTTGTCCAAGCTTCCTGCGGCGGCCTTCCCACGGCAAATCAACACGGCCATGCCTTCTGCTAGCAATGGTCCTGGCTGCTGCCATGGCACACGGTGCCCGTGAAGGACTTTCAACTACCTCTTGGCTGTATGTAGCCTTGGAGCGAGAAAAAGGCTCTGTCACTGGATGGAGAGAGAGGTGTGAGGGCTTGTCACTCCGGCTGTGTGAGACCCCTCGCTTGCCCCCTGGGCGCTACAACCCGTCCCCACGCCGAGGGCCCCTTCCCCCATGGGTGAAGGCAGATTTCATCCCTCCGCCGCCCCTCCTGCAGCGGGGGGTTCGGCGCGGAGCTGTCAGGGCCGCAGCCGGGCCCCAGGGGCCTCCATGGCCCCGACGGCCGCCGCCGCCCCTGCGCGCCCCGCGGGGCCGTTGCCTGGCGACGGCCGCGCGTTCCCGCCGCGTCCAGGCCGGAGCATGGAGGAGCTCGCCGGGCCGCCGCTCCCCGCCTCGGTGCCCCGGCCCCCGCCGGCCACTTTCTTCGGGGCCGTGGGGCCGGGCAACCCGGTGGTAGACAGCTTCGAGGCCGAGCTGCGGGACGTCCTGGGCTTCCTGCGGCGCCTGGGAGCCGCGGGGGCGGCCAAGCCGCAGCAGCACGACCTGCACCGCCGCGGGTAGGAGCTGCGCCGCCGCCGCCCCCCTCCCCGCCACCCGCTCCGGGAGCCCCTTGCCGTTCCCGCCTGGCCCCGCCTCAAACCCTTCTTCCTCGACCGCTGCCCTTTTTCTTTCCTCTCTTCCTCCAGCCCCTTCCCCGCAGCCGCGCCATGGGGCCTTTCCGCGCCGCCTCCCTGCGGCTCTCGGCCTGCCCCTCCCGGGCCCCTCTTCGCCCCTTCCCTCCTCCCCGGCTCCCTCTTCGCGCTGCAGGCCAAGGAGCCCTTTCCCTCCCTCCTACCCTGGCCTGGGAGCTAGCCAGGAGGTTGTTCACCTGGGTCAGCATCTCCAGCAGTGTGTCAAAACACCCGCAATCCGTTTCCCTTTTTTTTTTTTTTTTTTTCTTTAAATTAAAACCCCTCCAAAATCTAAACGTCTCCTTTTTTCAGCACTTCCTAGAAGTTAACGCTTTAGGGAAAAACCACGAGGTGGTGTGGAAGTTGGCAGCACCACCGTTGGCTGCATCAGAGCTGCCAGAGCTTTCTGGTAGGAAAATCCCTTTTGCAGGGCTGGAGCAACTGGCAGCCCACCAGCATGTGCTGCTGTGTGCGAGGGTCAATGCGTGTGGGTACATACATGCCTTTAAAAGATGCGCTCGCAGTAGGGTCACACGAGGATAACACCACACAGCTCTTTTTGTGCGTATGTCTATGTCTACATTGGTATATTTTTATACACATAGATGCAGGCAGAGCATATGGTAAGTATAATTGTGCATATTTGTTTGCTCGCATACATGCATATCTGTGGGTATGCATAAATCTAGCTTTTATAATGCAGTTGAGAGAGAGCAACTGGCATCAGGGTATGATTCATAGCACATGCATATGTCTTGCACAGACTGTGCATTTCTCATGTAGCCCTCACTACTGCATTTAGGTACATTGTGAGATAAAAGTCCTACTGCTTCTTTTAAGGTAAGTGGTTGGTTTTCTATCGTTATTATCTGAGCAGTGTCCTATTCTAAATGTACAGGTCTTTAACATAAAAAAAAAAAAAGAAAGTTTCTTAGGTCATCAAAATTTAATTCAAAAGCAGTAGAGGAGTTAGATTACAGGGTGGTTAGCTTGTTACTTATGTACAGCTTCTACCCTTACATACAAGGTATTTTCCTAAATGTAGTCCACAAATTACCCTTCTCTAAAGGAGCTCTACACATTTCCAGGAGGTACTCAGGTTCTGCAGCCTGGCATTTGTCTGCACTGGAGATCTTTCCTTTTCTAAGCCATCTAGATTTCTAATTTGTTCATGTTGCATGTTCATCCTGAGGTCTAGGCCTATATCTGTGATGCAGATGTCAGTCTCCAGGCTTTTGCCTCTAGTGTTTAGAATTTAAGTACGCTGGCTTTTTATATTGCTTCAGCAGGCAATTTCAGTGCTTTGCTGGTTTTAAGCCTTTCTGTAGCTTCAGACCTTTTTTTTCTGGCTGTAGGTGATCTGTATTATTACTTTGAAAATAAGGCCCCTTAGAGGAAGGAATGCCACTCAGCTGCTTCAAACACCAGCAAAATTGTTGATAATGAACACATTCATTTTATCTTCTAGATATTAATTGTATCTTCTGGTTGGAAGCTGAGCATGCTGAAACTGATCTGTTTGCAAATGTCATGCCAAGTTAATCAGTTTCTGTAAGCCTTTCTTTACCCTCTGGAATACAGTAGCCTCTGTCTTACTCAAATGGCTATTTTGTAGATGACCAAGTTATGTGTGTGACCTGTGTCCACACATAACTCACTTGGTTGGCATGAAAGCATTTTCTTATCCAAAGAATTCTGCAGCATTCATCATGGAGTTGAGAATTAACACTACCTGGGTCTTGATCCTAGAAGTCACTGGTAGTGATGATCCATATCAAAATGCCAAGGTGTTGAGAAAATTGTGTAACATGAAGCTTTCAGTAGCTCTGCATCCTCTGGCATTCTTCAATTGTATAGAGGCAGTATGGAGGTAGAAGACTGGAATTCTGATTGTTAACATATGTTCAGGCAGCTAACAAAGTCATGAGTATTTATTTGTGACTCTGAAATTTCAAGGTTGTTTCTCCCTTGCCTCTTGTTGTTTGATAACTCAAAATTGGAGTGTGTGCTGCTTGCAGAACCAGCCTTAGTCCAGTTGTTCCTAAGAATTTCTGAAGGTAATGGCTGTTACAGATGCTTTCCTACGTGCTCTAAAGACTTCTTGCTGTGTCATTTCTCAAGCTACTTTCCTGGCATGGGTCGAGATCAAAGTGTTCTTTTTTGTTAGAGAAGCAAGAAAACCAGCTTCCACATGGCAAATATGCTCAGTTTAGAAAAATAAAATTATCAGCTTTATTCCTCCAACGCTGTCAGCATTTGGTGTTGATAAGTCAACAGTAAGGCTGTAATTTAGGCATTTACAATATTCTAATGTAAGAAAAAAATTACTGAGGACTTGTCCTGTACTAGAATTATGAATCTTTTCAGGCAGAAGAAGTAGCAATCGAAAATATTTTTCCCTCGACTAAACAAGAAGTTGTTTTACCCCATTTCTCTTGACAACAGAGGCCACTTTGAACTATTGATTTTATCTCATGTTGTGTGGCTTAGCCACCCTTATTTAATAAGGTATCTTTTGATGAGTATCAGAGAATCCCTTACTACCTGTAGTAAAGATTTTTGGCCCAGAAGTGGGCCTTACCCTGTGCACAGTATTATGGGTTGACCTTAGGGAAATTTTTTTCATTATTCATAGAGTCATTGGAAATTAAGAAACTTCACCTCTGGGCTCTGACAGCCCAGTGGTTTTTTTTTTTTTTTTTTATT
>WHYT01013223.1:28589-58058 GCA_009806455.1 Tetrax tetrax
AAAAAAAAAAAAAAAAAAAAAGATGACCTTGACTGAGGTCTACACTTTGACTACTTTCCAGTAGATGAGTTTTAAAGAAGTTTATTAGTCTCACCTTCCAGAGCTTTATCCACAGTCATTCTTACTGTCAGTTACTTTACAGTCTTACAACATGATAATTACTGCTTTTCCTCTTCTTTCTGCCTCTGGCTCCTAGCAGTATCCATTAAACCTCTTGGACTCTGGAAGTCTTTTCCTAAGCTTCTTCCCTTCGTAGCCCAAGGGAACTCAGCTGCCTGACAGATTCCTTCACTTTGGAGCCTCTGCATTTTTTTCCCTACTAACCAGACTGGTAGCCTTCTCTCAGGATAAGAAATCAGTAGCCATCCAGGCTGTGAATTGTTTATGGATGGACCAGAAGGGACTCATTCCCTGTTTAGAAGGTGCTCTTCATTACACTGGGCTATGGTTCCTTTTAAAAACATAGTGCCTTAGAACATTTTATTCAGATTGTTGCTGTTGGCCTAGTTTGCACTATGTTTTTCCTTTAGGATACACCTCTAGAGTGTCCTACTTATTTCTTTGCTGCTTGCTTTCAAGAACTGAGCATTGTGCTGAGATGATTCTTTAAAAAAAAGGACTATGATTGTTGTAATTCTTTGATGTAAAGATAATTTTGACAAGCTTTTCATACAGCTATCTCTTTCACCTTGAAATGTGAAGGTGGCTTACAGCTTTCTGTGATGTTACTTATTGTGCTTTTTTATTTTGAGTCTTCTTATAAGCTGTAATGAAGAATTTTCTGGAAGACTATAAGAAAGGATTCCAAGTTCCTGAATGTCAGAAAACAGCTTAAGAAAGTGTCTTGCATTCTAGTGTACAATTGCTGTATTAAGAGATTGAAAAGTTCCAGCTACCTTACACTAGTTAAGCACAAGGTTTACACGTGAGAATTCAGCAAGAAGGTTATTTTAAAACATTAATTCCTCTCTCTTTAGTTGTTTTCCTTCCTCATAAATCGCTACCTATGAATAATTTAGCTGTTGTGGTATCACAAGGCACTCTTTACTGAGATTTCTGTACAAGTGATTTGTTAAGAGAATAAATGTAAGAGATGCCTGGCACTGTGAACACTGTCAATACTATTAATAATTCGGTAACAGGATCCTTTTCTGAAAAATCTCTGTGCTTATTATCAGTCTGTCTGATCAATTATTGTTTTGCAGTTTGAATATAGCTTTCTTAAGGAAGTCTAGGTGGGAAAGTTGTACACATGAAGGCACTAACCCATCAAACAGCAATCCGTCGGGACTATAATATTGGCATGATGTAGTCAATTCCTTTGTAGAGGAGGCAAACTGCTTAGAGCCAGTTATTGTTTACGAGACACTTGCTGGTTCAGGCAAATAATTAATTTGTTATACAGAGTAATCCTTGATGCCAACTGTGGCTAGAATAATAGGCAGAGGCAAAAGAAGAGCATGGCGATTATTGCCATAAAATCCTTTCTATTTTAGCAAATGTGTCACTTGCTTCTCTCTGCATCCTGCCTTTTATGGTGTAAAATTCCTGAACATTTCATGGCAAATGCAATTCACGCTAGAGGTTTTCTAATGACTTTCTTCTTTTGTGATTCATGGTATAGCTCTATATATCATGAGCTCTATAACTCTATATACAGTAGCTCTATATAGCTCTCTTTTATTCCATGGCTGCCAGTTAGAATCATAGAAAAATAGTTTGTGTTGCGAGGGACCTTTAAAGGTCATCTGGTCCAACCCCCCTGCAAGGAGCAGGGACATCTACCATTAGATCAGGTTGCTCAGAGCCCTGTCCAACCTGGCCTTGAATGTTTGCAGGGATGGAACATCTACCACCTCTCTGGGCAACTTGTTCCAGTGTTCCACCACCCTCATTGTAAAAACTTTCTTCCTTGAAAGTTCCTAAGTTTGCTGCTAACTGACTTGCATTGTTATTTTGGGATCTTTTTTTCCCTGCTCTTAGCATTTGTAGTATCTGGTCCAGTAATTGTTGTGAGCTGTAATCCATTGAGTTTCTTTAAAATATAAAATTGTTTCTTCAAACAGAACCTCTCAAATACTAGCTGGAAGGTGGGACAGATTTTCCACTTACGACCATGTTTGAACAATGCAAGTGGATTAATATGAAGACATTTTGATAAGAATTTACACAGGAAAAACATTTGTCCTATTTTAAATGTGTGATAAAAACTAGTGACAGAAATGAAACCCAGAAATGTCCTTGGCTGCCTGTTAAATCCAGTTTTAATGATGACTTGTTTTGAAATGCGTAGAGGTTCAAATAGATTTGGAAGAAAGGAGTTTTCATGATTTGAAACTTTCCTGATTTGTTTACTTGTTGTGACAGGTCTACTGCCAGTTTAGTCTGAAACCTTTTCTCCTGTATCTTTTTCAGAGCAAATACTTTGTTTAACATTTGGATCAAATACAAGCCTCGACTGCCAGAGTGGTATTACAATGATAAACTTGTGAAAGTTGGTGATTCCCTTGCTCAGATCAAAGTAAGTCGTACGAAAACAGACAAGGCTCAATCACAATCTTTTTTTTTTCATTATGTTTCTAGGCTACTTTAATTTTTAATCCTATTTTACTCAAAGCTATTTAGAAAGTAGCAAAAACTTAATTCCAAAGAGAGTTGGTGGTTTGTATCTCTTACTTATTATTGTAAGATTGCCCTGATTTTTTGATATGTTTTCTATATCTCTATTTTCTGTGCACCTGTTGCCTTTTTAAACACCTCAAAATCTTTCTTTCGTCTTTGATGTTTTAGCGTGGTAGCATGTAGTATCTGACTGTGCCTGTAGATGCTGTGTAAGTACAAATTGACAATGATGGAGCAGTGGTGGTCTGTTCCACTGAAATGTCAACTGAGTGCTCAGTTAACCACATGTGAATGTAAAGAATTGTCAGGAGAGGAACAGAGAACAAAAACCAGAGTGCAGTTACACGTGATACAACTGTATGTATTGATGATGCTCCTGCATCTTGAATTCTATATGCACTTCTGGTCTCCTCAAAAAAAGGTAAATCACAACTAAAAAAGATTCAGGAGCTAGATTGTTGAAGACTTTGAGAGTATTTGGAAGAAGTTTCACTGCGTGATAACTCTATTTTTATACTTTTACCTAGTCATCTGTTACTAGCTACTGTTGGAGATGGGATACTGGGCTAGTTAACTATTGGTCTGACTCAATAAGGCTGGTTTTATGTTACATTCTTATATAATATTTGTCCTTTGTGTCTGCTGGGAAAAAAAACCTTCAAAGATGTGCTACTTATTGTCTCAGTGATGTTTGTGTCAGAAGATCGTGTCGTAAAATCTGTTTAGTAACAGCACTCAGAAGCAGCTCAAAAATGTACAGATGAAACCTAGTTGCAAGTCATTCCTTTTAGGATTGAAGAAGGGTGCGTGGTCCTAAATGATACAGATATGAAGTAGAAATGCTGAAGGATTACAGAATTATAGGTTAATTTATTATGAATGCTCAGTACTTGAAAAGTTGCTTGAGAGAATACACTTAAAGTTTGGAGAGAATTAGCGTAGTTTAGAGTAAGGGACATCTCCTAAACAGATGCTGTCTGCTTAGTGGTATTTTGTGTTTGTAATGATCCATCAGTGGATTTTTCTGCTTTTTACTACAAACATATTAGAAGATATTTGTTTGGTCAATAGTACTTTCCTAGCTTAAAACTCGGCTATTTAGTCTGTTTTATGATACAGACAAGTATACATTGTAACTATGTTCTTTAGTCTTTCAGGCTTATTTCAGCCATAGATTTTTGGTATTAGTCTTCTCAAAAGTTGATTGTAATACAAAAATATATTTATAGCACAAAAGTTAGTGAAAGTCTATAATTTATTAGTAGAATTTTTCCATAGTTTTGGAAATGTTTGTGTAACTTCTACTTAATTTTTGAACATAATAGGAATTAAAAAATAGATTAAGCCAAGTTTGTATTTTTCTCAGAATGGGAATATTAAATTTTAGTTCCCCCCTCCTCACACTGGAAAGAAAAAGAGATAACTGACATTTTGTTTAAATTGAAAATATTTTGTAAGAACAATCTATTGACTTTCGCATTTGGAAAGCAGTTGAATGCCAATTGTCACCCATACTCACCCTTTTTTATTCTCTGCAGCATGTGACACTATTAGAGTCCCTCTTTTCATCTAGAAAAGAAGAGGGCATAACTGGAAATGTATCAAGATAGTTTGAGGGACCATCTTTTGGAGGAACACATCCAGTGAAACCGTTCTTCCACTATTATGTCCTTTGTTTATGGAATCCAGCAAGGAAAAGTGCTATTTATGGAAAGCAGATATATGTGGCTACTAGGTGAGCTCTTCCTCAGAACGAGGCAAAGATATGGGTATCATGCAGATGTTACAAAGTCTTATATATCCTGCACTGCATCTGCTGGAATGTCTTAGGCAAAAGACATTCCCTGGACTCCCCAGACTCCCTCCTGGATAAAGAACAGCGAGCTGAAGCTGAACTTCAGCAGCACTCGGCTCTCACTGGTCGGCTAAAGAAGGCATATAGAAGAATCCCTACCTGTGGAGCCATTGTAATTAAAGGCATAGGCTCATGGTATAGGTTTAAGAATTCTCACATGAACTCTTAAGAAAGCTTGAATAATTACATTTGTTAATAGACCCTTCATTACTTAATTTAGTCCTTATGTTCAAGGTTCTTAATGACCTGGCCATAGATTGCCTAAAAATAGTCTAAAATTCTAAGTAAAGACTTCTGCTTGGAACTTCAGTCCTCTAGTGTAATTTCTACAGTAGTGGTTTTCTACAGTAAAGGTAAAGTTATCAGTGTCGTTGAAAAAGCTGTTTTGCTGGCTGGCCTAAAACTTTGAAACGAGCTATCTTTGGAACTCCTGTTTTTAAGTGCATTTCTTTCACTTTACAAGCGTAGTTTTCATTCTATGAATTTTTTTTTGCCTGGAGAAAAATATGGAAGAAAAAACATGAGATGAATGTTATTTACAAATTTTAATGCATTACTGGAAAGATGAATGTGGTGTAACACCAAGCTTTGTGACAGATGGGATAGAGCCTATTCCATAAGTACCCCTCTTGACTCCTAGTTGAAAACTACTAATGGTTATTTTAAATTTTAATCTGCCTTTATGTTATATAATACTTAGTGATGCTTAAAAATTAATTCTTGAATACAAGTAGTTAACGGGTAAGCACCAACTTAACTTTTTGTCTTCCTGCTATTTTTTTAGTATCTTCTCACTTTAGATTTCTTCCTATTACACATCTACTATGAATCTTTTAGGACACACCTATATTCATTATGTCATATATCTGGAAATTAGCCCATTAGTCATCATACTGATCAGTACTGACTCATTTTTTTCCCTCCCTTTCTGCCTGTATCTTGTATCCTCCTGTTATCTCTGGTCTTATACATACAGTTTAAACTGTTTAGGAGAGAAATTACCTTTTTGCTGTATATTAGTAACTAACTTAATGGGATTCTGATCCATGACTTCAGATTCTAAGAGTTAGCACATCCTGAACATATGTATTAGATTACACAAGTGACTGACTGTCAGTGGTGGTCCATGGAAAGTAAAAGTTTCTGTGTATGGCTGCTGCTTTCATACAACAAAGAAAACAATAAGGCCATGTGAGTTAAGAGTCCTCAGATGATTGAAAATTCAGGCTAAGTGTTACCATGGTGGTAGGAATTTTTATTGAAAAAAGTAGGTGCAAGGAAATGTTTCTGAATGTGATTAAACATTAAAGGATCACTGTTAGAAATACAAATTAGTTTCTTTTTCCCCTGAATTTATAATGACTGGTGTGTGTGTGTGCGCTAGAATTAGTGAAGTTGGTAGAGAAACCTCTAAATAGTCTTGCTGCAGGAAGTGGTGAAGGTGATTCAGTTAGTGGCACTTCCACATCTGAGTCAGAGCTGAAACATAGTCTCAGCATGATATTAGAGTGGTTCGACATGCTGCTGGGGAACTGTATTTTGAATGAGACATAAAGCTCAACATCCTGTTTGCTAACAGTTCTTAAAGACCAAGCGGCAACTTCTGGTCTGTTAATGCTGACTTCTTGGCCATATGTAAATTCCAATTGTCACTTGTTTCATTCTTTTTCAGTGCATCTTATTCTGAACTGTTTGATTGCTGATGTTAAGTCACTCTTCCCCTCTGCTTTTATTTAAAAAAAAAAGGTTTTGGCATAAAGGAAATAGAGGAGAGAGAAGTGATGATGTCTGTATACTGTTCATAAAGTTCTGCATTATGAAGCACATTTCTCAGAAGTGTGGTACCATTATCATTACTGTTGCAAAGCTGCAGGACATTCCAGGAACCCTTTGAGTTTATGACATTAGCCCAGGATCATACTTTACAATTGTTTTCTGATATGTCATATTTATGATTAAAATAAACAGAAACTCCGAAACCACAAGCTCTTCTTTTAAGTACTTCAGCCTTTCATATGTTGAGTGTTCACATTAGAAATTACATTGCTGAATGTTTGTATGAAACTTCAGCATTTTACTTCTAGCTGCTCTTTCATATTGATATTTTTTACACAAATACAATAAAAAATATCACATTTCATAGAAATAGAAATGTAATATACAAACTATTAAAATAACATATTATTCATTCTTCAGGAATATAAGTTGGCACTTCTACAGTGCTATGGAAGATACTTGGAGCAGTTCGTTTCTGTAGACCTTGACATCACAGATGATATGCATCGATTTAAGTCTACCTTTTTTCCAAATGGTTTCAGAGACAAAAATGCAGCACTTACGGTAGGTTTTTTTTTTTGTCGAAGAAGTTCACAAGTTCAAAATAAGTAACCTGTTTTATCCACCACAAATGTACTTCATATTAATTAAATACCAATATTAAATAATCTTTAATAGTTTGTTTGTATAGTTTGTACTGAGATTTAACAGTTGTATGTATAATATGAACATCCAGAGTTGGTGTACATTTTTAGGAGGATGTAAATGCTTATGCTTTTGTGCCATAAGCCAACCACTATCAACTTAATGATAAAAAGGGAATTTTCTCTGAATAGGTTATTCTGTAACTGTCTACAGCTGTTTTTGCTCTGAAATAGTTGCTATTAACCACTGTTAGAATCAGGATATTGGCAAAATTTGATAACTATCCTGTAACTGTTGTAGAAAATTCTGTACCATGTGACCTAAGAAGTGGGAAGAATGCAAGAGAATTAAAACATTGTCTGTAATTTGTTGCATAAATGTGCAAATATACTACATGTCAAAAAAGCTCACAGTATAGTAAAAAAACAGGATTGCATTACTATCAATAGCTTACTTGCTCACTATGAAAAAAGAGGCAGAATGCTGAGTAGTTTTGTAAGTCCTCTAAGGTCTAGGGAGCTGTGTGACCTCTAGAGTATGTTAGCATCCTTTTGTGTTAATTGTCTGTTGAGGTAGGGGCTTGCAATTTATCATTTGCAAGTCTCTCAGTAGGTACTGTTACATTTTTCTCTGAAGCAGTTCTTCGCTGAGAAGCTCTGTTTGGTACATAGTGAATATTTAAAAATGAACTAAGGCAAGTTATTATATGATTAAGAACAACAAAAGGAAATTGTAGGCTTTGCCTGTGGATTGAGTTAATCAAATTTGTATTCCTCTAGTCAGAGTTACATTGTAAATAGGTATTTAGTGAGAAGAAAAAAGCAGTTTGCTTAAAAGCTAGAAGTAGATGTTATGATAGAAGAGATACTCTGTTTATATTTTTTGTTGTTTTTCAAACATAGTTCAGCTTCCCAGAGATAATATGATCAAAGACTATGTTAATCCATTTTATTTTGGTTTTTTTTTTTTAAATGCTTTGTAAATAAATTTGAAGTTCCAGAGATGGTTTCACCTGTTTTCTATGTGTCTACTTATACCTTGAATCAATCGTAGTGCCAGATACTATCATGGGTCTATGCTAAAATGCTCATTCTATAACTTGGCCTTTAGACACTGAGATATCCCTAATTTTTCAGATATAGAATCTAGTTTGACAATGATCTTTCCAATTGGAAATGGGTAATGATAATGTGTCAAATGACTACATCTAAAGGCTTTATATGTAAAGTTTTTTTGCCAGGTTTCTGCAGCTAGCTTTTTTTTTTTTTTTCACTATAACACTAAGGAAATCACAGAAATGGAGTTCCAGGGCTTGAAACTTCCCATTTAAGTGAATTAATGGAAAAAAAAAATAATCAAATATTATCAAGTTAGTAGGCTTCTGAGAGTTTGATAGTTACTGATTGGCTGTGTCTCACTTAGCTCATTTTCTCACAAGTTGGTTTGTTCAGGTGATACTGTATTCCAGACAAGATTGAGATCACATGATGTTAGGTATTACATGGAAGAGAAAGAACAATGCATCCGTAGAAGAGAAAAGTCATGGATGAGAGAGAAAAAAAAAGTATCTGTGATAGAGATGGAGAAGTAAAGTGCAGAAAAGTTCAGACATGCCTTAATTTGCAGAGGACATCTACAGAGAAGCCAAGAATTAAAGCTAGATTCTTTGAATATCAGTTTGATGCCTCATTTATCCTTTCTCCCTACACCCCTTTCAGCAGCTCTAGTGCACTATGTGCATTTTCATCCTGTGATGCAGTGAAAACTGACTCAGGCTAATGGTACTTTGACCTTAAAGCTTTAGCACTTTCTCCATATTCTAATTCTTATTTCAATGTCACACAGATTTTTTTTTTTCTGGTGTGCATGATCTTTTAATACTCACCATTTTGTTGTACTTTGCTGATGTAAAAACTGACATATGCATCTTTTTTATATATATATTAATTTTACATATATTTCCATATGTTTCAGTTCCATGTTTTGCAAGAAAGGAATGTTTGCATTTATCAGATGGTTTGCAGCAGTGACAGAAATCTCCAGAATCAAGAGTCCCTTCAGACTTGTTTCAATGTCTTGTCCTCATTACGACTTACTATGCAAGTGGCTCTACCTCATGAGAATTTCTGCTGGATTATCTACAATGGTACCTCAGGCTTTCCATTTACATTTCTTTGCTAAGCAAACCTGTGGAGGGAAATTTTATACATATTCCTTCTGGTCAACCTAAGGGTCTTGAATACATCTCTAGTTAGTCTTCAGTGGCAGTAGGGTTGGTTTTTGTTTCGTTTTGTCTTTTTCCCTAAAATAAGAGATTTTGAAATTGAAGTTTCTACATAGTGTGACTTTTTCAGTTGGACAGTTGTGAAAGTAATAGCTTTTTTTTATCATAGCTGTGGTTACAATGTACTAATAAAATGAAATCTAACCACAATAAGGGCATCTTTTGAATGAAACCTGATTAAAAAAAAACTCAGAAGATTTTTTATCAATAGAATGGTTGTGTTAATTTTTTTTTTTTTTTTTAAAGGATTGCAGATCTAAGAGTAGAAAATTATTGTCTGTCTATGACATTACATCTTTGCACTTTTTAAAAATGATCTTTAAGGCTGGAGTTAACAATAAAACTATTCTAAAAAATACCATATGACATGTAAGAACTTTAATCTCTCTGTATATTATTTTAGTGTGCTACTTATAAATGCTTGAATTAGGAAAAAAGATGAGGAAAAAAGGCAGCTTCCATAAGCAAGATACACAGAGAATGATGTATCAAGATTTTAATTTCAAGAACCACAACAGTATACTTTTGCTTTGAAAGGCAATGCTATTTAGTCAAGAGTCAAAAGACTGTTATTAATTTGTTCTATTATGGTCAATTGTTCCAATCTAAATTGAGGACATAATGTAATTTTAATTTAATTTTGGAAAATTTACTTTCTTTGAGCTATAATTGGTCAAAATTATTATCCTTTTGTTTTGCTGGGACTGCCATTGCCCTCAGTCACAACTTTTGAGGTGTGGTTTTTGTTTGTCTGTTTCCATGAGAGAAGAATTAAAATTAAAATGTATTTATGTGCCTTTCTTAAGTTCCACTACCTGGGTGTGGGACAGGTCTCTCTACCAAGTCTAGCCAATAATCTAATCTGATTAGGAGTAAATGTCAGGTGATAACTCAGATTTTTCTCAGTCCCTGAGCATCTTTCTGCAATTTCTGGCAGTAGATTTTCTGCTTCATTACACATTTGACTGATAAAAAAAAAACCCTCTTCCTAATGCTTGCTCAATTCTTACTTATTGGGATAATAACACCCTTATAGATATGACAGTTGACATTGTGATGTCTACTGCTGCCACTTGTGTCCCTTTCTGAACATTCATACAGACAGAAGAATAGACTTTCCCCTCCCCAGAACTGCAATGTCTTTTATACTTCTGGGGCTGATTTTTGAAAAGCAATTTTGTGACATAGCCTAAATTAAGCAAATTTTTGACAGGATTTTATTTGTAAGTCACTTTGATGCTTTTGAAAATTCTATTATCAATCAATTCTCTCCATTTCACTTATCGCACTTAATATCACATAATAGTGGTGTTGTCTGCTAGGACGGTGCCATGACAGACTAAAAGAATCATGTAAGGTAAGGTCTGTGAGAAGAAGCAATATTTTTTTTTTTTTTAAAGAGGCTGGCATTTGGGAATAAAAATAAGATTTTTCTCTCTATCAGTTATTTAATTAAAATTTGATATAGTCTATTTTAAAGAGTTAATTCTTTTATGATACTGCTTCATTGTGTAGATATTTTTGAAGATAATACCACCCAATAATTTAAGGGCTTAATCTTCTCTAATTTAAAAGTTGTTATAGAAAAATTACTAGTTTATTTTTCAACCTCTGGAAATAACAACACAGATATTAAGAAAAAGTTTCAGTTGGTTAGCACAAGTTTCATGTAGGATTATAGAACTTACCTGTTCTTTACTTATTTTATTTTCTTTTTGCAGGTACTATTCATATTTACACCATATGCAGACATTTGATGACGAGAGGTCAGTCTGCTAAGGTATGGCAAAATAAATAAAAACACTTGAAAAATGTGCGAAGACTGGAAAATGCAACTATATTTTGCATAACACTGTATCCTGACATATCTATTTCATTGTCATTGCCAATACTAGCACTTTGTTACAAAGGAATAAAATGTCTAGATTGTAAAATGGCCAATTTCTAAGCCCTCATGCCTTTATGACTCTGCTCCTTCCTCAGTTGTGGAATGGAGCCCAGCATAATGTCTTGCTGGTCTTTGAGATGGGATATGTTAGACTGTTCCAGAGGGCTCTGAATGCCTTTTTTGGGGGGGGCGACTATATCAAATCCCAAGCACTGGGCTTTTGTTTCGTAAAATGTGGAAAGGTACTGACACCTGGTGGCTAGGTTTTTACTTGTAACCACTTGATAAAAATGACCTGCCATTTCCCCTCTGCCCTTCTTAATATGAATGTAATTTTTGTTTGTCTTAGTTCTCCTAAAACCTGAACAGAGTCTGACTCAACCTAGATCCAGTATATTTTCTATCTGTTCATTATATTACTCTTTCAGGAAAGATTTTTTTCCCTTTGAACATCTTTCTTGAAATCAGAAGTGATTTAGCACCTCTTTTAGTATATTCAAGCTTGTACTACACCGCAAACAGAGGAACTGATCCTAGGCATTTCAGATTCTTTTAATTCAGACAAAAAGAAAATCTGTATATTGACTTAATTTAGAACTAAGGTTGTGCATATTTTCTTTGTACCTCAAGGAACAGCTGACCCAAAGAAAATATAAAGGGAAGTTATTGTTCAATCAATGTAGTAGGACGCAATGACTATGTTGGCCCTGAAGCTGAGAGGAACTAAACTATATGTAATTGTGGAACTACACTATTGGCTCTTAATGTTTGTAGCTCAATCTAAACGCAGGCTGTCACCAAAGAAGGCAGACTCCACTGCATCCCAAATAAGCTAGCTGATCTAGTTGAAAATTAACTTAGGAAAAAATGATCACTACAGCTGACACAAAGGAGCAGGAGAACTCAAGAGCAGATGAGAGAGAAGGGCAGGACCTTTGTGTGGTGGCACGCCTATAGTGATAGCCTATATAGATATATAGATATATAACTGGCATAGTTAAGGTAGCTGGTAGGCTAAAATATAATGCTTAACCAGATTTTCAGATGGGATAATATGCAAGAGGAATGCTTTGTAGACAATAAAACATGTTAAAAGTTAATACAGTTTCTGTGATTTTTTCCCCCCTCTCTTAATTTGTCTTACCAGGTGAGGATAAATCTTCGTATGTGTTCTTAATATATTTATATAGTTTGAAATGCATTCATTTTAAAACTGGATTTCTTCAATACAGGTCCTGGAATATTTACTGTGGGCCAGTATATGTATGGAATCATCCATTCCGCTCTTATCTGTACATTATTTGACATGGAGAGCCACCCTATATACTGCAGTTTCTCAGTGTTATTTTGATTGTCAAGCCGGGATTCATGGAGAGGTATCCTGATTTACTATACATAACATTTCAGATGGAAGCAAATGGGAAATAAATATTTATTTAAATATTCCTGCTTATTATCAGATTGTATGTATTTAGAGTTCTGCCCATATTCCAAAATTTAACTGCAGAGTGGAGGTGTTTCCACATTTAAATGAGTAATCAATTCAAAGTTAAATGCAATAGTACTTTCTAATATAATCATAGTTCTAGGCTTCTAGTATTAAGTAGTAGCATGCATATATGCAAAAGGTATTTTGCAAAGGTTTTCTTTTCCTTTTCAATTGTTGCTCATGACCTGGCTTTCATTTCAGCTCTTTGCAGTTTTCTGAATATAAGAATGATATGATTCTAAAATTGAATACCTACATACAGAATATGAAAACAAGAGTATAATTTTTTTTTTTTTTAATACTTTGGACAGATATTTGCTCGCCGTGGTCTGATTAAAATTGATGAACTGAAGCAATTAGAAAATGCCAGTTCTTCGCTGAAAAATTTGGAGACAAAAAAGATTTTTAAAGAAGCCACTCTAAAGGTATCATTCTGCATTTCATTATAAAGAGGTAGAGTAGTTACAATCTCTATGGACAGAGCATGAAACACTTCTTTCTTTGTGTCAGATGTCAGTAATGATTTTCAAGAGAGCAGTATATGAATCCAGAAGAAAGACAAAAACCTACTTGCAACCTAAGTTAAGAGTTAGCCGAAAAGAAGCACAAAATGTAAGTCTAACATTTTGTATAATCCTTCTCTTTGTTTACTGTTTGCACGTAGTGAACATGTGATGTATTTCGGCTTAATACACATGGTGCTATTCACAAAGAGACAATTTTACTTTCAGTTTCATAGTTAATGTAATTTATTATTAAAACTCAGAACAAACTTGAAAGTAGGGAAGATGTAGCAATTGCTACTTCAGAAAATACTGTTTTTTTCTAGCATTTTTTTTCCTTTAACAATTATGTTAGCAATACAAATAAGAGAAATCTTATTCATACTAAGTGCGTGGGAGTCCTGAGTTTACCCTGCTGTGTTAAATTACTGTGAAGATAAAGGGGTACTTTGAAAAAAAGCTACCATGTTTTTAGGGTTTTTTTGTACTTACATTGTAGAACTCTCTTAAGTTCCCAGAGATTGTTTTTGAAGGCCATTTACTTTTCTGCAAGACACCACAAATTAGAGAAAGGCATCCAGGATACAAAGTAGACTTGTAAGGAAGTAATGAATTTCCTCAAATTTCATTCTTTCCTTGTGTTCTTTACAGCCAGTAAAGAAAAAATGTGTGATCCATTTGGATAAGAATCATAAACAATCAAAGAAAATTCTTTTTTATGTGAGTGCATTGTCCCTTTTTTGGTCAACATGCAGATTTTAGTATATCAAACTTAGCAGTTCATTTTATCTTTATGCCATTATGCTACTATGTGGGTTTGTAATGGTTATGCATATTAGATTGTATCATCCATTTTTGGTCATAGGTTGATAGGTCTTTTGAATTCAAGACCTTTCCTAGATGCAGGACTGCACAGATAGAATATAAAGTTCACATTTTGATTTCACTGTGCCAAAGAGGATGCTTCTATCTGAGTGGTTATTCCCTTTGTGATGGACAGATGGTTGTTCTGCTTTCTGACTGTTTGCAATTGTGATTTAAATAAATGTAATTCCTGCAGTGTTCCATAGGAAGCTGTCAGAGAGGAGCGACTGAAAGTACTAATCAGCAAGCTCCCAAAATCATAGTCTTTTGCTGAGTAATGTTGCCTACTCATTGGGATGCTGTGCACCTATGTAAGCAAAAGATTGTGATCTCTTTGCTCTGTGACACCCTCTTGTGTTAAAAAGCATGATTCTGTGGAATGTTGTTAGCTGACGGTGATATAAATATAGATAGTTTGGTTTAATGGAGTAAATTGTTTTCTTTTGCAAATACTGCATTATGAAGAATTACTGTTATTGCAGTGTCGTAGGAGTAAAGATGTTAGTTGCGTGGGACTTCCGGAAGTCATTTATTTACTCCAGCCTCTGACTTCAAGCATGACTTTTGCCAGCAATAGATCAAATCAGCTGTGGCTTTGTCTTCAAAACCTTAAATGAAGGAGATTCCCTAGTCAATCTAGATAACCTCCTCCAGTACTGCACTATCTCCCTAACTAATGTACTTTTCCTAATGTCCAATCTGCAAGTCATCCCTGATGCTTTCAGAGTCATTACCTGAATTGAAGTCCTGTAGTCCAGTCCCTCAAAGTTGAAACTGTGGCCATTGCCCCTTGTTGTACTATCTGTTTCACCTCAGAAGGCTTCTTTGCCTTTAGAAGTCTTCAAGAAGTTGTGGGCAGCTATTATAACCTCTCAATGTGCTGTTTATACTTCTCCTAGTGTAACCTAGTCTGCCTGTTTGCCATCTTTGTGACAAGAGGAAACCGCTGGCTCAGGTTTAACAACCAGATCTTTTTTGGCAGTGCTGCTACTCCAAAAGTTGGTTTCCAGACTGTACAGAGGCATTCCCCCCCAGATGCAGAGATTGGCACTTCTCCTGGTAGAACTACTTCCTCAAGTTTCTCAAGGTTTCCTTGAACTGAAATTCCATAATCTTTTTATTCTCATGAGGTAGATATAGATCCATGACATATGTACCTCATAATATAATGGCAAAATTGAGGAATCTCTTTGCATTTTTTGAAAGACAAAAGGAAAGAGAAACTACAAAGCGACATCTTCTTTGCTACAGTTTATTGATGCTAGAACAGAATGAAACATTCAAAGCTGAACTAATAGGTTAAATCTGGAAAATTTTCACATAATTATCTAATTTAGTCATAAAATACTTTGGGATAAGCTACGTGTAAAAACATGTACTGCACTAAGTACAGTAAAAGCCAAATAATTTGAATAAGAATGATGTATTTTCCATCTTAAATAATTATTTAATATTGATGCCATTTTAATTTAATTATTTCTTTGCCATTAATCTATATTATGTTGGTCTTTTAGAAGAAAATTGGCTGTATTAGAAAGACTTATCAGAAGCAACTGAGATTGCTCATTTGATACTACTTAGGGTTAATAGTAAAACTATGATGAAGTTATATCAATATGTTACAGATGTGATCTGATTGTATTGAATGTTTCTGTTACATAAGTTATTCATCAAAGCTTTTTAAAAGATTATCTGACACTTCCATTTCAAATCATTGACTTGAATCGTAATTAATATTAAACAGCTGCATGGACGGCACAATCGATCTGTTCCAAACCTCACTTATTGGAAATTTCCTATTATCCAAGATAGGGTCCAAACCTCAACGTGTTCAGATATTTGTGGTTTGCATATATAAAGGTACTGATCAACTTTCTCAAGGCCAGTTGATTCTGGAAGACTTAAGTACTTCTGAATTATGACAATCTAAAAGTCTTGCTGAATAATTGGGGTATTAGGAACTCAGCATGCTTTCAAAAAGGGTGTTTGCTCATCAGGCACCTGTCATGTTACTATGAACCTACACCTCTCACATAGCAGCAATCCATATCTCCGATCTCCAGAAGTTCGAAAAATCTTCAGTAATTGATTTTGTTCTGCAGTGCCTGTTTGACTTTCTGACAAAACTGAATACCTGAAGCTAACAGCGATTTGTTAGAAATTACACTGTTAATAACTCTCCCACCAAAAGTCTTTTGCTTCTAAAATGTGCCACAACAGTTTTCATTACCTAATTTAAGAAGAAATAGTATTGAATCTTCATATTTGTTTCCACATGCCTTTTGTGGTTTTAGAAGATTTGTTGAATGATGTAAAATCTGAAAGCACTGTTTTAATAATTATTTCAGAATATTTTTAAGCTTATTAAGCATCAAGTAAAAGCAAAAATATGGGACTTTTATTTTTGCCTAATGTTTTGACTTTCAAAACAATTTCCTTTTTTAATTATAAAACATGTACAATAGAGTATAACAGGTAGAACAGTTACATTTAGAGCTCAGTCCAGCTTGTTACAGAGCACATTATGCTTGCACTAGCAAAGAACTAAAGCTCTTCCTTCTCTTCCAGTATGTATGCAGTGGAATTTGGCTTTATACTTAAATAACCTTGAAAAATGGAAACAAGCTATTTTAATCTGTTTTGTTTAAGCTAGCTTTCACTTAGAGGGTGCAATGTTTATTTTCTAAACATGACAAGACAATGCTTATGCAAAAATATTATTAGTAGTAAATTACATGCCCATTCTGCTCTGCATTTTAACAAAAGTATTTAAACAAAACCTGCACTTTGTGCTTAGCCTGTCTTGGAATATATGTGATAGATATTGCTTTCTGCTTGCAGAGATCTGATTCCTAAATTGGGCTCATAAAACCAAATCTGCATTTTGGGGAAAAAGATATATTGAATACAGCGACACAAAATATTAAAAAGAATTTATAGTTTGCATTGAAATTTTTTCAGTCTGCAAACATCATTATGAAGGTTTTTTTTTTTTTAAATGTTGAACATTTGTTTTGGAGTTATTTTGCTAGGAAAAAGGGCATCACAGAATCAAAAATGGTTGAAGTTGGAAGGGATCTCTGGAGATCATCTGGTCCAACTCCCCTGCTCAAGGTGGGCCACACAGAGCTGTCTGCCCAGAACCATGTCCAGTCAGCTTTTAGATATCTCCAAGGATGGAGACTCCACAACCTCTCTGGGCAACCTGTGCAAGTATTTGGTCACCCTCAAAGTAAAATGTTTCCTGATATTTAGAGGGAACCTCAGGTGTTTCAGTTTGTGTCCATTGCCTCTGGTCCTGTCACTGGGCACCACTGAAAAGAGCCTGGATCTGTATTCTTAGCACCCTTCTTTCAGGTACACTGATGAGATCCCTGATGAGCCTTCTTTTCTCCAGGCTGAACAGTCCCAACTTTCACAGCCTTTCCTCACAGGGGAGATGCTCCAGTTCCCTAAACATCTTCAAGGCCCTTCATTGGACTCTCTCCAGTGTACCCATGTCTCTCTCATACTGGGTACCCCAGAGCTGGACACAGTATTCCAAGGTGTGGCCTCACTGGTAGAGGGGAAGGATCCCCTGCCTTGACCTGCTAGCAATACTTTGCCTAATGCAGCTCAGGGTACTGTCAGCTGCCTTTGCTGCAAAGGCACATTGTTGGCTCCTGTTCCACTTGGTGTCCACCAGGACCCCCAAGTCCTTTTCTGCCAAGCTGCTTTTCAGGTGGGTGGCCCCCCACTGTGTACTGGTGCATGGGTTTGTTCCTTCTCAGGTGCAGAACTTTGCACTTCTCCCTCTTGAATGTTATGAGGTTCCTATCAACCTGTTGAGGTCCTGCTGGATGGCAGCACCACCCCCTGGCATATCAGCCACTCCTCCCAGTTTTGTGTCACCTGCAGACTTGCTGAGGGTAATGAAAGACAATGTCAAAGGCCTTACTGAAGTTTAGTTAGACAATATCCGCTGCTCTCCCCTCATCTACCAGGCAGGTAATTTCAACAAAGAAGTTTATCAAGTTGGTCAAGCATGACTTCCCCTTCGTGAATTCATGCTGACCAGTCTTGATAGTTTTGTTGTCCTTCAAGTGCCTGTAATGGTTTCCAGGGTTAGCTGCTCCATCAGTATCCAGTATTAACTACCTTTTGCTCTTGCTTTTACTCTACTCCCAACAGAAGTAGTTCCTCTTTATTTGGAAAAGACAGATGTAGTATTGATGAGGCTCACTCATTATGTAAGTTATTTGAAAACAAAAATCACCTGTTAGCTTTAAAACTCTAAATGCTGTCAGACATTGAACAGATCAGGTTTTGGTTTTTTTTTTTAATCAGGTACATATCTGAGCTTGTCTGTAAGTATCAGTTTGGAATCTACAATAAATGATGTGGATCCAGCAAAGTGAGAAGGAAATTCCCAAATTTTTGTCTAGTTAAATATGCTTAGTCTAGTCTAGGCATATGTCTAGTTAAATATGTCTAGTTAAATAGAAACCGATCTAAAGCGTTTTCATTTTGGAAAGTGCCAAATAAATAGAACTGAAATATTATGGATTATGAGCAACATTTTAAAGTACAGTATCTCTGATTTGCTTTGTGTCTGGTAGTGGTTTGGTAATAATGTAAACAGAACATTGAAATAATTTTTTAAAATATTTTTTTACATTGATCTCTGATTTCTTAGCTGTCAATAGTGCAAATAAATATATTTTTGTGTATTCTGCCTTGTATTTTTATGTTACGCTGTTTGAAATGTGCAAGTGAAAGAATATAACAGTGTTTCGCTTTCACTGCAGTGCTGAGCATCCTCATCTTTCTCTGATTTTCTGCAAAGTGTGCAGAACTTAGCTTCTTATGGTCAAGTCTGTATCATTATAAGGAGGGATCTGAGTGGCTTTAAAATACATGGTCTTAATACTCTCACTCATAATTTCTATTATATTGTTTCCTAAGTAAAATACCGTGCAGCAGTGTTTGTGGTTGCTATAAAATAATGGCATTTCTTAAGTACTGTACCCTCTTAGCATGAGGCTTTGATGTGCCTTTGAAGCACAAAATTAATAACAACTATATATTTTACAGTATATTATTTTTTCTTTTAAACATGTATTTACTTTCAGAAGATTAACTGTTTTGAAGGAAATCTTGCTTTATTGTAACTTGATTTAGATACTACAAGGCTTACATTAATTTTTCTTACTTAGTTGCCATTGCCTCGCACTACTACTGCACAACTGCTGACAGAAATGTTTGACAGTGCCGCAGCTCAGTTCCTTGCCATCCTGGAAGCTCTTTCTGATAGTAGCAGGCATGTGTTGGACCCTGCTCCACCTGTTCCTGTTGAAATTGAAATCCGTTCTGTCATTTCAGAGCTTTTTGCTGCAGGCCTGGAAATCCTCTCAGGTAACAGCATAAAGAAGCAAAAAAGAGTTAGTGAGGAGCCCAGACCTCCATTTTATTATTTTTTTCTTTGCTATAAAAGAAAGAACTTGCCTGAAGGCATATATTTAATCTATAACAATAGCACCTGTAAAAGCAGGCAGTATTTCTTATCTTCATAAAATTTAAGATAAAAATCTGGATTGATGTCTGTTGTCTAGTATATCAGTAAAAATCTACAATAATTTACGCATCTCTTTTCTCAATCCAATGGAGTTCACTTTCTTCATAGCAGCCTGTATGGTGCTGTGCCTTGCATTTGTGGCTAAAACAATGTTGATAATACACCAGCATTTTGGCTGTTGCTGAGTAGTGCTTGCACACATCAAGGCTGTCTCTCCAACCCTCCTCCCTCCAAAGGCCAGTAGACTGCGGGTGGGGAAGAGGCTGGGAGAGGACATAGCTGGGACAGCTGACCCGCATTCACCCAATGGCTATTCCATACCATATGACATCATGCTCAGCAGTAAAACCTGGGCTAAGGGAGAGGCTGGGGGGACATTAGTGGTTATGGTGTTTGTCTTCCCAAAAAACTGCTACACCTCCTGAGGCCCTACCTTCCAGGAAGTGGCTGGATAGCTCCCTGTCTGTGGGAAATAGTTGCTTGCACACACAGCTTTTGTTTTTCTTATTAAACTGTTTTTATCTCAACCCATGAGCTTTTCCATCTTATTTTCTCCCCCTGTCTTGTTGAGAAGGGGGAGGGAGTGAGCAGCAAGGTGGGGGTCTGGAAGCCAGGCAAGAGCCACCCATCATGGTGTTTCATAAAAAAAAATAAAAAAAAAAAAATCACTCAAAGTTAGATGTAAAAACTTGAGAGAGACACTGCACTTGATGTTTCCTTCTAAATCTTTTTTTTTTACTAGGCTCTGGACTCAGTATAGACAAATGTATAGAGATATTTTGTTAATAAAAGAATCTATAGAGACTGTACAATTCTGAATCCTAATTTCTTCATATGATTACTGGCTAACTAGAATATAACAAGTCAAATACAATATAAACTGATTTAACAAGTTATCTATATTAAAGGTGGAGCGAGCAGTACTGGTATTGAAGGAAGTAATTGCACTCATCATTTTGGTATAATTAATGCATCATCAACCCTTCTACAGTTGATACTAACAGGTAAAGTAGCTTTGAATTTTCAAGGAATTCTTTACCCAGTGATGCAAATGCTTGCTGAGCAGTATGCATTTTCATGTTAGCATCAGTTCTATGCACAAAGAGACTGCAAAATGCTGTCATCTCTTGAGTGAGATATGCTTGTTTATATCTAGAATGTTAAGGCATTCAAAAGGGATTATATACAGATATCATTACGATTTTCTCACCACAAGTATTACTTAAACAGCATGTAGTATTACATGGACACTGTAATCACATAGTGTTCAGCACAGCAGTTCATCTGGATATGTTAAGGTCCCTAAACATTCATTCAAAGGCCAGATTCTGCGATGATGTCCTGGTGCATTCTTGTGGAAGAGAAGTGGGATGTAGTAACAGTAGAACTGTCATAAGCTTGTTGAGATCCTTGGACCAATCATTGTTCTGCTTTGGAAAATAACAGCTGTCTATTACTAAGTTAATATTGCTAACATCTTTTAGCTGAATGACCATGTGCCCAGGTGATATTTCTATGGCATATTCTTAGGACTGCAGAACACTGCTGAATATATTACCTAAGACACTAGCTTAGACTTCCAAGGACCAGGAAATCTCTTTTTTTTTGGCTCAGTACACTTTAAAGAGTGAGAAAATAGACTCTCTGTGTGTACATGCACATTTTCTGATACAGTAATGAAAAATGCTCACCTTGAGCATCTTGCAAGAAATTGTTCATGTTTCTAGACATTTTTTAAACTAAATTTCTGTGAAGAAGGGTTGTTATGGAGTGATATCCAGATTTAAACTCTTTCTGCAACAGAAAGGACTAGGTCCTTAATATCCTTTACACAGATATGCTAATATCAATAATAGTACAGCCTCTTTGGAATGTAACAGGACATTGCAGATGCATCATTAAAGTAGTATGTAATTTTACACATTACGGCAAAATGATAAAGCTATTGTGTCTTGTAGAGCTACTAAAAATCCTTCAATATTATGCAGACTATTCAAAACCACGTGTTGAGTTTTATCATTGTATTTATCAATACCCAAATTCTTGCTTAAATTGAACTTCTGAATATATATATATATATATAACAGATAAAATATTTTTGTCATCCCTGCAGGAGAAAAGGGAGTGTCTGGAGATGCTGCTGTGAAATTTGTAAAATTAGCTTTCAGCTATGAAGAGTGGGACGTGTTTGATTCTGCTATTGATTTTGTTGTTAATTTTCTTCAGGTAATCCCAATGCTCTTTAGACATTCTTTACATAGTCTTTTCCCATGAGTGTAAGGAAGGGTATTCAAAGTACATATTTTACAGACAAATTTCTATTGTTTTTTTCTGTCACTTAGGCTCAAGATGATCCAACATGGAAGAAAGCTGAAATGGAACTCAAACTTATTAGGCTGATGCAACCTTTACTATTTCCAAGAAAAATTAAACACAGTTTTTCTGTTAGTGAAAATAATACCAAAGAAGTTAGTATGCCTCATGGTTCTGAAAAGAAGCAAACATTCAGAAGTGAGTGTTGTTCAGGTATAGCTGTATTTGCATTTAAAATATTTTTGCAGCAAGAAATTTTGTTTATTATTTAAAAACTATTTAATATGTTGCATGTAGTATTCTGTGACAAAAGCTAGCAATTGAGAAATGGCAGCCTACTGAATTTTGTCCAGTTTTCATTTGCCAAAACTTGACTTTATACCATTTCTCTTAAGTGTGAAATAGCATGTATACTTAACATACATCATGTTATATGCAAATATGTAAAACGAATGGCTGTTTTCAGACAGATTTTCAGGGAAAAATGTCAAACAGACATGCTTGACTTTCTTTTGTACTTATACTTCGTTTATGTAAAGTTTCCTCGCATTGAAGGAAGAAAAACTTGTTAAAGCAACTGTAATTTAGTTGTATAACATTCCAAAAAACTGCAAATATCTTGAAAACTTTCCATTTCTAAAAATAGCAACACTTACCTTTCACCAAAAGTGAATAAACTTGGGAATATCTGTCCCTTTTGGATGTACTATTTCTTAGAGTATATTATCTGCTGGCATAAATTGGTAAGTCAATTAACTTAGATGTTTTCAAACATAGATTTGTAACTAGAAATAACACCTTGCCTTTCCTTTTCTTCCTTTTTAATAAACATGGAATGTAGAGGGTTCCTTAAAGCACGGAGAGCCTTCCCATGATCTTATGATTTTGGCAACAACAGTGTTTTCCTGTGTCTTCACATCTGAGCAGGTATAATAAAATCAGAGACATTTCTTCTGAATGAATCACAGAATCTTTAATGAATGCATATATTTTAAGACCAAAGGAATCAGTTTCATGATTAAAAACTACAAAAATGAAATAGCAAAAATTTAAAAATATTCCCATCAGATGTGATCAATTTGTGATTTAACAACAAAAAAAAAGTTTCAATTTTTTTTAAATTTTATTTTACTGATGCAATGCAATCAGGCTACTTTAAAAATGTTTAATAGATATTAAACCCACTTAGAATATCATAGATCTAATTGCACATTTCAGCTAATCGAGCAAGACAAATCTCTTATATGAGATTTAGGTGGGCAAGTATGCTCAACTGTAGAAAACATTTCTGCAATATTTATAGAGATGAGAGCAGTGACCCTAAGGAATGATAATGCCTTTATAGCAGCAGTTTGCCTGCAATTTAAGGTAAATTTTCACTGCAAAAAACCAAACAAGCAGCAGCAACAACAAAACCAAAGAGAGTGGCACTTTTTTATGCTGAAATTTCTACTACAGAATAATTCCCAGAGTAAACACTTTTAGCTTACTTGCTCAAACTGAGACTTCACTTAATGTGCTAATGTGAGGGGAAAAAATATAAGGCAGTGTCTCCACTAGCATTTATACTAAAAGAACTTGTGATCCAAAAGACTAATGAAAATTTTTCCTTAGAAAATATGTGTTCTGCTAACATGATATATGCCTGGACTGCAAAATTAATTTTAGATATAATTCAAATATTGCCCCAGTTTGAGTATAACTGGGACTCACACATTTTTTATTTTTAATGTAAAATTTTCAGGAAAAATACCCTGCCTGTGAGGGTACACCTTTAGATAGCATGATTTGTCATTTTTTAACATGACCACTGTATTAGGCAGGCAGGTTACTTGAATTTAAACTCTTCTGGTTCTCCTATAGTTATCCACAAATCTCCTCGGTACCTAATCTGTCCAGACAAATTCTCCCCGATTAACAGTGAATTCACTGATGTTGAAGTTACATGATATAGCTTAGCCAATCTAATAGCTTGCTGCCACCAAATGAGTGGCATCTTGATTTACTTATTTTTCAGGTTTTTTTCTCTCCTTGCTTCTCAATATCCCTGAAATCTTATGCTCATATACATACGAGTGTACACATAGTGTGGACATAGTAGGCTTGAGTTTCACTGCACCTGAGATACTTGTCCAACTCCAGTATAAATGGTGATAAAGATGTGTACTGATCCTTGATCACTGTTCAGAATGTGATTAACACAGTGTAGATGCACTCTATTGGCTTTTAAAATGTGTTAATTAGGAGGTTAACTGAACAGAGTTTTGAATTTGTTCATTTTCTCTTCACAAGACGCAGATATGTTTTAACATTTCTTTCAGTTAGATATTCCATTCCAACCTTTTTTTTCCTAGTTGTTTAAATTGTCCTTCACCGCTCCCTCATCTGAGATGCACCAACAGCCCATGGAAGTCCTGTGTCAATGCAAAATGAAATTTACTGATTTAGATCTTCTTCTACAAATATTTAAATACTGTAACAAAAAAAAAAAGTAATAAAGAAATAAAACCTGTTAAATTATATTACTTAGTTTACCCAGAATGTATTGACTATTACAACACTTCACAGATAGTTAATTTGCTTCTCTCCCTTGTAATTTTCATCTCACTGCTTTCCTTGTCTGTGTTACTTTTAAGAGCTTGACAATAACAAAATAAATTAAAAAAACCCAACTCTCTAAGCCCACTTGTGTTGTTGGGAGAAGAAAAGCTTGGGTGATCTACCAGAAATTACTTAAAAAAACTATTTCTTATAGTTTTCAAAATGTTGTCATCTTGTATAAGAAAGTTAAACATTAAAATAGCTTATTTACTTACTTTGAAAAATTCTGAGACTATTTATATGCTGAGTGTTTTGAGAGTGTTTATATACAGTTTCTACAATAATATTGTTTTTTCTTTCCAGAGTATCCAACCTGACAAAGAAATACTTGTTCATGTAATAATGTTTTTGTGGCAGAAGTGTAAAACAGGACTTCAGCTAATCCAAACGAGTGGAAGTGACTACTTAAAGTATATCCACAAATATGGAGCTTGCCAAGTACTCCTTTATTATAATGTATTTCTCTTAATGTGAATGCAATCTGTTATAGTAAAGCCAAGATAATATATTGGTATCCAGTCTAAGTACATTTTCTTATGGTAAAATGCAGATTATTCACTGAAAATGTGAATTGTATATACACTTGGAACACACTGTGCCACATGCCAGTGTCAAAATACTTCAGCCTTTTCCCAGTAAAGTAACCCATTCTTTGACAGTGGGCCATGGTGGAAGGAAGCTAAAATAGTGAAAGCACTTGGGCATGATGTAGAAGAAGCATTTGGTGTGTTGTGGCAGAAAATATCAATATATTTCAAGGAAGTTCCGTATATCAGTTGAAGAAAGTGGCAAAAACCTTATAGCTTATGAGAAGGGAGATAGGGGTCAATAGTATTTGTCTCACTGGAGAGAGCCACAGCCTTACCTTGAACTTTTCCTGAGACTGAGAAGCTCTTGGTGAACTGCAGTCTTATGAAGGATAATTTACAGTGTTATCTCTAGCCTGCCAGTAGATGCTAAACAACTGGAGAAGTTCATTTTGTGGCCCTGATCTCTGTAGTAAAATTGTTCAGAGATTCACCAGAAGATAGTGTATGGTTACTTTGTGTGCTTAACAGGAGCATTCAGGTCTCTTTTATATTGTTTAATTGCAAAGACATGGGGATAAATGAGAGGCAAATGATCAAATCTGCTGGAAGGCTTACCACAACATGACAAGGTATAAAAGTACCCATTAAAAATTCATAAACCATTCTAAAATATTAAAAAATAGTAATATTCTAAAACAACAAAAAAAAGTCTGCTATCTGAAGAAGTAGGGGCTTTGAAGCAGCATAAATTCAGCACCTTAGTCTGGCAGCATTCAAAAAAAGAAGCTAAATCCTGTGTTTATAAATCTTTTTAATCAATTTTGTTTGCAAACCCCTATCTACCTCTGTAGTACGTAAGTATCTTCCAAAAATTTGTTTGAACTCTGTCTTGATTATTTTTCTTTCTCCTCTGCCCATTTTTAGTGGGTTCATGTACTCTGGATAATAAGTGAAGTAATCCAGAAGAGCAGCATAGCAGACACTAATGCTGTAATGCTTGCAGAGGTAGCCTTACAGCTAACTGCAATATTGGAAAATGCAGCTGATTCTACAGGTAAGTCTAAGAAAAAAGCAGGTAAAACTTTTTCAAGATTGGAACTTTTTCTGAGTTGAAAAATTTGAGAAATATACATATTTAAAAGTTACTGTAAAGATATTGTTGAGAGTAGAATGATAACCTTTTGTATGCACACTTTCATCCATAATAGAGCTAATGCAACCTGGTTTTCAAAGGATTTATGCCTTATTTCCTTACATTTCCAGTTCTGTCAATGTAACCCCATTTTGAATCACTTCTCTTATGACTCACTCTCCTCACAGGTCTTCTACAAGTCTCTTAGCCCCTTCAGAGTAGCCTCAGATTACTCATACGTTCTCTCAATATTGGCTAAGCAGGAGGCAGTATGTGCTGTGGCTCTTTTGGAGCGTTCAAGTGCTGGTTCACTAGCGGCAGGCCAAAGAGAAGTGGGAAATATTGAGGTCGTACTGAAGCTTTTGCTTTTATTGGGTCATTAATTTGAATCTCTTGCCTACACAAGTCTTGACTTTTGAATAGGAATTCAACTGTCTTTGAAATTTAACTTAACTTGGCTGACATTATTGGGATATAAAGCAACCACAATTACGTTAAATAAATTTCTTTCCAAAACCTGACTAATGCTGTAAAATATTAATATTTAGACACATTTAAACATTTCTCTGTTGCTGCGGATGTAGTATCTTGGAATATGGATCATAATCCTCATAAATATTTTACAGTAACTAGAGAGTAGATTTCAGGGACCCTTTTAGAGCATATCTAGGAACAGAAGAGAATGACTTCAGGGACCCTTTTAGAACATATCTAGGAACAGAAGAGAATGACAATACTTTTTGCTCTTTTTAAAGTAAGAAAATCTTGGAAGACTACTATTTATTATAAAGGTAGAGTATGTATTGTTTTCTGTGATGTTACAAAAATCGCACTATTCTGATAGAGACTGATGAATCTTCATTGTAGTCTCACTGCTATTCTTTTTCCTTCAGCTTAAATATGTCTTTTTGGAGGAATAAAAGTTGAATAGAAAGGAAACATTGGTCAAAACAGGCTGATAAATAGCCAGTCAAGCACATGTTTATGCTGAGAAGAGTCTTTTTACTGAACGAATACTGAGTGAATATACATTTTCTTGTTTATGAGAAACAAGCAGAAATAAGCAGGCAAAGGTGGCACAAGGAATACGGGAGTGACTAGAAGGCTGTCCCTCTGAAAGGGCAAAAAATTAATTTATTTCAGTGAAGAAATAAAATTTTGACAAGCTATAGGGCTGTAACCAAGAACAAAGAAACTGCTTCTGGTTGCTTCCTCTTGTTTTGTCTGCTTCCTCTTGTTTTGGAAAGGAAAGCACAATTCTGGATGCATTCATTACAAATGAAAAGAATTTAAACAATCCAAATAATGTTAAAAGGGTGATAATACCCTTTCAAGGAATATTAAATTGAAATAGTATACATTATAAAAATATGACTTCATGTATTTAAAAATCCTCCTATAAGTTAAATTAGCATTAAACCCACTGTGAATTAGGTAACAATAGATTTGAATTGATTTAAAAATGGAAAATTGAGATGAATGTGACAACAATGTGAGGAACTACAAAATCAGTCTAAGTTTCATTGGCTTGATATAATGTTGCTATGAAATATGGGCACATTTAAAAATACTGTTATTGGATAATCATATACTGAATCAGTATAATTATACATATGTAGTTATTGTGTTTAAACCCTGAAAAGCTTTTCAAGAAACAATATAATTACCTTTCATAATCAAGTACTAACAAATTAAGTTATTGCCAGACTCTTAAATAAGTAGTAGAGCTAATCAAATGGTACTAAAATTTTCTGAGTGTATTTCATTTTTACTTTCTGATTTTCTCCCTATAAAAAAGGAAGAAGTGCCTCTCTCTCACATGATGAAACCTGTGATATGCCTGAAATACTGATGGTAATGTGTAATTCTTTTTCATTAATACAGTGTTTTTGCATAGCATAAGAATACTTATTTCTGCCTGAAGCTTTTAATACAGTTTTGTATTTAGTTTTATAAAGCTGGAATGTTTCATACAATCATGTTATTGCAAAGGAAAAAAACAAAGATATTTTTTCGTATTATATAAAATTTGAAAACATTCCCATAGTCTTTTACAATAATCTGTGATATGAAAGAAGTTCTGGTTGAAACTTTTTGTACAACATAACCATACTGGTTTCCACTGTACACTCTTTTTTTATGCCAATGTATAATACCAACTTTAAATGGTTTAATAGCGCATGTTTAAACATACAAAGATACAAACTTTAGTCCTTGCTTCATTTAGGGAAATATTTTGGATTGTGCTTTTGTTTGTTTTTGTAAGGGTGATGTGAAATAATGGAACGTCTTGAATGTCCCTGCTTTGTTCAGTGTGTTCAGTGCTCAGCACTTTGCAGATGTGTCCAACCAAATAGTTCAAAATTACTTAGTAAAACACATTCAGAAGAAAAGACATACATTAGTCAGAGGATTCTGGAGTTTTGTCTATGACATGTCTTAATGCTTACACCCATGGAGAAGCTTTAATTCAGTTATAGTCTACTTAAAAGTGTTGGTTTCTGAAGAATCAGTGTTTTCTTAACAGCATCTAATGGAACATTGAAAAACTGCTTGTGAAAAATACTGTGTTTGTCAACTTCTAAGTTCAGTTTCATTCTGTTATAAGCAAACTCTTTGAGTTAGTAAATTGTTTTTTGAGAGCTGAAGGAAAACCAGTCCTAGATTTATTAAAATGACTTGAAATTTAAAACATTGATGTTAGTATATGAAAGCATGGGGAGCAATGCCTATGTAAACATTATTTGGCAGAATTTAAACTGCAACAGCTAAAAATGATAGCACTTTACTTTTGATACTTAATGGTGTTATCTAATAAAATGTGTTTCTATCTGTTTTCATTTCAGAAAAGTCCTACAGAACAATTACATGTTGCTTATGAAAATCTTGAAAAAGCAATTAATATAATGAACACATCTCACTCAATGACTCTTCTACCAGATGGGAAGTCAGTATTTGACAACTGCTGTACAAAGGTAAAGTCTACAAAAAGCTAGACTGCAAAAAACTCTATAAATATTATATTGGATTTTGATGACACAAAACTCGTATTTTCTTCATACTTAGAAATCTTAGCATTATCAGATGTGCCTAATCATCCTGCCCCATGTGAGAAAAGAGTCGGAAATATATATCTTTGTAGTAGAAATAACATTTTTCACTTTTAGTAATAAACTATAAACTCTTTTAGGCTTTCTTTGTCATATTTGTTTGGAAATGATTATAATTTTGTTCTGGTTTTGTTTAGCAAGGGGGGGCCTAAGGTGGTAGCTTCTGTAGGAAACTGCTAGAAGTCGCTCCCCTTTGTTTAGTGGACTAGGCCGGGCCTAGGGCGGACCTGCTGCTGGCCAAGGCCAAGCCAATTGGTAGCAGAATGTTCTGTGATAACGCCTCTGCGATAACGTATTTAAGAA
>WHYT01013223.1:58819-69853 GCA_009806455.1 Tetrax tetrax
CTTTCTCTGTCTAGTCGTTCTCCTTCCTTCCATGCTTTCTTGAATGACTGCATATTACACAGATATGATGAACTTCTGTGTTTGTCAGTTTACTGAAATAATAATATCAACGTCAAGATAAATGCAGTAAGCTAAGTAGTAAGTTTGTGTTTGCTTAATTGCCACTTCCTATTTATTAGGTGGACTCAAATGATCAGAATTTGAATTCAGTTTTGGGATGTAATGATAAGACAGGAACAGAGAATAGTTTTGTAGTGGATTTACACTTGGAGCTCATTCAGGCCCAACATCGAGTAGCTGTGAAACTTCTTAAAATGACACAAGGTAGGTTTCAGTAAAGCGAAATTATTATCTTCGTAGAGTTCTCTGTGAACATATTTTGTAATACTAAGTAGTATCTGCTTTCAGAAGAGGAGCTGATGTCCAGCAGTTTGTATGCCACATACAGACGGAAATAATGTACTGAATTTCTAGAATTTAGATTTACCACATGATACTAGTCTCTAACCTCTATTCAACCAATGGGAGTTAAACTTTGCTAAGAACTGCTGGATTTGATTCCTAGACAGTTTGTTGTGGTATTTCAGCTATAATATTAATTGTTACAGTGTCAGTAAGGAAGAACTGGAGGATGCTCTGCAGATATTTTTTTTTCTGTAGTGCTAATTTTCTCTCTAGAGAATGACTTGAATATTTTATTCAGTGTGCTTTGTAATCTGAGTTTCTACTGTGAAGTTGTCCTTATCTGTTCCCAGTTATCAGATATCCCATGCTTACTAACTGCCTTCTGAAAAAAACTCTACTTGGTCTTCCAGTCCTGATGTTTGGTTTTTTGGTTTTTTTTTTTAATTAAAAACTAGTATTAGTTTGACACTGCAGAGCTCCCCTGTGCACTGCTGCATAATATCAGATAAGATGCCTCTTCTCCTGTGATGTTAGTATAACTGCTAAAGATGTTAGAGCATAAGGGTGGAATATATTTAGTGGCATGATCAGTCCAAGAAATTCTCCTTGAATCAAAGACAAGAACATGAGATGGAACAGAGCTTTACTACAAAGCTATATATTAACCCCTCTCACTAAAATTCTATCAATGGCTCTATCAGAATAAATAATTCAGGATTTCTTTCCCATGCAGGTGCTCAAAAGGATGACAGAAGTCTTAAGTCTAGCAAGTCTCATGTGAAGAATATTCAAGATTTTCATTATTTAACAGGTAAAGCTTATTAATTAAGATTTTAGAATAATAGAATTGTTTAGGTTGGAAAAGACTTTTAAGATCATCAAGTCCAACCATTAACCTAGCACTGCCAAGTCCACCACTAAACCACGTCCCTAAGCACCACATCTACATATCTTTTTAAATACCTTTGGGGAAGATGACTCAACCACTTCTCTGACCAGCCTGTTACAATGCTTGACAACCCTTTTGGTGAGGAAATTTTTCGTTATATCCAATCTAAACCTCCCCTGACACAACTTGAGGCCATTTCCTCTTGTCCTATCACTTGTTACTTGGGAGAAGAGACCAACAATAATCTTGCTACAACCTCCTTTCAGGCAGTTGTAGAGAGCGATAAGGTCTCCCTTAAGCCTCCTTTTCTTCAGAGTAAACAACCCCAGTTCCCTCAGCCGCTCCTTGTAAGACTTGTGCTCTATACCCTTCACCAGCTTTGTTGCCCTTCTTTGGACACACTCCAGCACCTCAATGTCTTTCTTGTAGTGAAGGGCTCAAAACTGAACATAGTATTCAAGGTCTGGCCTCACCAGTGCTGAGTACAGGGGGACAATTGTTTCCCTAGTCCTGGCCACAGTGTTTCTGATACAAGTTAGGATGCTGTTGGCCTTCTTGGCCACCTAGGCATGCTGCTGGCTCATATTCAGCCAGTTATTGACCAATAACCCCAGGTCCTTTTCCATTGGGCAGCTTTCCAGCAATACAGTGCATATTCAATGTATATATAGTATATATTTAGAAGTATAATAAATTATTGCTGCTGTTTTATAAATGTTTTAAATATCTGTTTTACAGAGGCACTTATAATGAGAAAAATAAAAAAGAATAAGTTATCCAGAGCAATCTTTTTGATGCAAAAGGCTGCACAGAAGTTCCCTGAAGAGTTAACTATTTCTTCCCAAAGACAGCTGCTGGAGGTAATAACAAAAATTCTTACGGTGGAAATTCTTTATCATTATCACAGTTTTTTGTGTTCTATATAATTAAGATTTAGGTTACTCCCTCTTACAAAAAGAAGAAAAATGGAAGGATCTTGAGGGACACGGAGTATTTTTAACTTCTGTTGTCAAATTTTCCTTGAGAAGTTTCATTACAATGAAAGAATAAATTGACCTAAAACAAGGAAAGTGCACATCCTCGAATTTGTGCACACAGGAAATCTGAAAGAAGATATTATATTTCTTTCTACACTTAATGACCTAGACTTTGCAATTATGAACCTATGCATTGCCAAAATGTCATGCAGGTTTCTTTCTCGCCATTGCAGTCTTCAACATCCTTCTCTTTCCCAGATCTGTAAGTTTTCTTAGATTACTTTGGCTGGGGATGATTATGTGGACTTTATTTTATTCTTATTAAATAAAAAGTTAGAAGTTGGAGATTTTGGAATTTATTCAGGCTAAAAGTAGATTCTTCATGAGATCTCTCAAAGTCTTCTGAAATCAATGGGAGTCTTTCCATTGAGGATTGTACCAGCATCTGTCCATAAAAATTGCCTTCTCCTCAGTGAGGCATAAAATTTATTTAAAGCCTGTACAAGAGATAACAGAATCTGCAATTCTCAGTATATCATATGTGAAAAAGTGTTTTAAAAAAGAAGTTACCAGAGTTTTTCTTTTATGTGCTACAAATTTGGAAGCATGGTAATTAACATATGTATCTTTTATGTCAGAAGAATGCAAACACTGAATCAGAATAAACACACACTAAAAATCTCACATTTGTAAAAAAAGTAGCATTTATGAATATAAGATGTAGTGATATGGTTTGAAAGTTGTAACTGTAGTCAAAACTTTCATACCGTATCACTACATCTTATATTCATGAAGATTTAAAAGTAATTCCCAAGAAATGTGTGGTTATCACAAAAAAAAAAAGTTTGCAAAACCCTTATACTGACCTTCACTATATTTTAATTCTGTGCACTTTTCACAGAGAAAGATGTAGGTAAAAGAATACAATATATTTGCAGCCACTTGCCTGAAAATGTCAGAATTAACTTTGCCTGGACAAACTTAGGATCTTTGAAATTTGTACTATAATGAAATATTTAATGATATGCCCAATTAATTTTCTTCCTTGAGGTCGATAGTACTCACTTCATGAATAGCAAATCCTTATTTTTATTTCCATGCTTTTGTGTGGAGGATTTTGCCTTTTTTTTATTGTAGAATATCCAAGGAGTGTATATAGAATTACTTGTATCTTCTGGTGTTTTGTGCTCATCACAATATGATAAAAGTCTATTCTTATTTTGCTTCAAAATAGGAAAGCAAGTGGGTTGTTTTTCTTTTTTTTTCTTTTTTTTGAGAAACATACAAATAATCTTTTCTCATGCAATAAACCACTGGGCAGATATGGAAGCTTCTGAGTCATATATGTATACTTATCTACATCACACTACTTAACTACTTCAGCTACTGTGTACCCTTCATTTTTTTAAATTTCTCTCACAGTTATTTAATTCTTCCTTCCTGCACTATATGTCTAGTTGGACATCCAAATCTTTACAGAATTAGATACATTGGTAGTTCTTGTTGGCCAGCTGTAAAATTGAATTAATGTGATTAAACTAATACCACAGTGCAAGTCTGTGGCAGAGGCAGGGATAAAATGTGGGGTTTTTATAGTGACATTTGGCTTGCTCAACCAGAAGATGTTCTCCTCTTGCAACACTGCCACATTTATTATCTTCCACGTTCTACAGTTAATGAAATGCATGTCATACAGTATCTCTCTCAGTCACAACACTATCTTTATCCAACTTGGGAGCAGTTCCATCTTTGCACTAATAAGAAATATGTCCTCAGAGAAGAATGAGTCTGTGATTCTTTTAATTAAAAATTGTATCATAGTACAGCTTACCAAAAAGAAGTATAATTTTTAAGGAAGCAATGAATTTTCTAATTACCGATTGCAAAAATTGAATGGTTATGTGAGGGAAAGAGTCACTCCATATCTTGCTCTTTATCTTACATCTTTCCTTAAACATTTCTCACTAGGGTGGATACAACTGTAATCTAAAGCAGGAGGGAGTGGGGTGAAGTGAGGAGCTGTGCAAATGGTTAGCTATGTGATGTAATCAAGGCTCTATTAAATCTTAGCTCCTCATTTCACTATAAATCTGTGGCTAGTTTTTTTCGGTCATTTTTGAACATGAGATACAAGGCTTATTCAATCTGTGATATGACCCAGTACAGTTCTTATGGCCTTATAAATGTATGAGGACAGAAACAAGGAACTGTTAAGGTGCAAGATTATAGGACTCTCACTGAATAACCAATAACTTGGGATTTTCTTTTTCAGTTTTCAGACTCAGTTCATCCTAAATCCTTGGTCCAGTGTATGGGACTAAAAGGCTTCAAATAAAAACCCTAGTTGTAGGAATATATTATCTCTCTTCTCCCAAAGGAATGTAATTTGTCCAATGAATGTAGTTTGTTCAAGAATGTAATTTATCTTCAATCTCTTTATCTCTGGGAGCTGGCCCTTTTGGCTTTGATTTGTACTGGACAGCTGCCACAAGTAAAGATATAAAAGTGCTAATTTGTAATATTAAATTTCTTAGCCTGACAATGCAAACAAGATGAAGAAATATTGAATGAATTTGTAATTCATTCCAGTAAGAAAAAAACGTACCCTGATCTCCAACCAAATGGCCACATAGTCACTATGTGCAGGAGGCCCTCACATTTTTGGAAGACTCTAATAGACTAGCAGTGAGCTCCCAGCTCTTTCCAGCTAACAAAGGGGAGTGGCTTAGCCCTACTTTTTCTGGGCTTGCATTCTCTTCCCTTTTCTTTATTTCTGGACTTTTCTTTCCTCTATTTCTGGAATAGAGAAAATCAGTCTAATCACTTTCACATCTCCTTCAGAAATTCCTCAGATTAGGTCTCTAGCTCTCTCCTAAGTAAGCGTTAATATCTTTTTTTTTTGTTTCGTGTTGGAGCTAATCATTGGTTGACACTAATTGCTAATCAACATTATTTGTGATCACTCTCTTTTTTCCTATAGGTTCTTCCAAAACTGGATATGCCTCAGCCCTGCTTCTTTCATATGCAACTCTGCATTCTCTTTATTGTACACTGTAAAATTAATCTGCATATGTAAGGCTTACACAAAGTACCATTCATCCTAATTCAAGATGTAAGATGACAGGAAAATCTATAAAAATTTTCTACATAGCAGTGACTTTTCATAAGATCATTTTGAAAACCATTTGTAAGTGTTAAATCTGTCTGATTGTTATGTTTTAATAATTTTTACCTTTTGTTTTAATTTAAATCACAGGAAGCACTAACTTTAATTGAGCAAGTTGAAGCTGAACAAACTGAATTGTATCACAGTCTCAAAGAAGCTATGAGCAGCAAGAAAGAAAGCAGGACTCCTCCTCCTCCTATATTACTTTCTAGATCACATTGCTCCATGACATTTAAACCAGCCCCATTCTCTTCAGATACTCAGGTAAAGTTTTCATGATGACTGTGTAAGAAATAACTAGACAATATACAAGACAGCAAAAGTTGTTTCAACAGTGCTATACCATAACAGTTTTCTTTGTTGTTCTTGAGAAGATTATGTTATTCTGACTTAATTATGTATGCTTTTTTTTTTTTTTCTGTGAGTCAGTTGTGACTTGCTGTTTTGATCTTCACATTTGCATGAAACTTACTTCATCTCATGCATTATGTTCCTTGGTGCTTCTGTAGTATAACATTTATTCTACTTGTCAAAAGCTAATTCTCTCGCTTAGGGGCTGACATATTCCAAGTTACCCTCTGAAAACATACAAGGCTGTTGGATCATGTAATGCAAGAAAGTACCGCACAGAAGCTTCTGTTAATGAATTGCTGAAGTGCTGTAATTTGGGTGGAAAAATCTACTTTCTGTAGAACATTTAGAATCACAGAACTACTTGGATCATAAGGGATTTTAGGAGAGGTCTCTAGTGCAACCATCAGAGTGGGGTTGGCTGTGAGATTAGACCAGGTTGCTCAGGGCTTTACCCAGTCAGTTCTGAAAAGCTCCAAGGATGAAGACTGAACATCTTCTCTGGGCATCCTGTTCAAGGGGAAAACTTTTTTCCTTATGTACAGTTGGAATCTCTCTTGCTTCAATTTAGTGCTTTTTTTTTTGTCCTCCTACCTTGCACTTACTGTGAAAAGCCTGGCTACAGCTTCTTCATCACTTGCTTGCAGGCACTCAGGGGCTGCTGGTAGGTCCCCTGAAGATCTCTCTTCTCTAGGAAGAATAAGCTCACCTCTCTCAGCCTCTTCTCACAGGACTAGTTCTCCAGCTCCCGACCATCTTGATGGTCCTCTGCTGTAATCACTCCAGTTGTTCAACATTTCTTGTTAGAATGATGGGGGGCCAGGAGGGAAACTGGTGTCTGGTATGTAGATGTAGTCTAAGGAGTGCTGAGCAAAGGGTGATAATTATGTTACTCAACCTCCTAACTGTACTTCTGTTAATACAGCTCAAGATACTTGTAGACTGCTTTGCTTCCATGACACACTGCTGGTTCATGTTTAGCTTCCTGTCTAACATGACCTCATGATTTTTTCAGTGTAGCCCATCAGTCTCCAGCCTATATCCTTGCAAGGGATTCTTCCTTCCAAGGTGCAAGACTTTGCATTTGTCCTTGTTAAATTTAATGAGGTTCTTGTTGGCCCATTCCTCTGAGCTCTCTAGGTCCCTCTGAATACTAATTCTGCCCTCAAGGCTTTATTACTATTACCCTCAGTTTGCCATCATCTGCAGACCTGGTGAGTGTGTGCTCACTTTTTAACTCAAGTCATTGCTAAAGATATTAAACAGGACAGGTCCTAGGATAGTCTTCTGCATTGCTACCCTTGTTACCACTCTCTGGGTAGAGTACAAACCAACTAGTCTCTGAATCTGACCTTCCAACCATTGCTTTACCCATTTATCTTTTCACACTCCCATACTGCATCATCCTAACTTGGATACTGGGAAACAGTGTTGAAAAAAGTGCTCTGCTAAGGTCCAGGTAAATGATATCTACTCTTTTTCCCTCCTCTGCAAATAATGTAATATTGTCACAGAGGCCAATCATGGCAGTCAGCCATGATTTGCCCTTGGTAAATCCATGCTGACTGTTCCAAATCACCTTATTCTCATTCATACACCCACAAAGGGTTCAAACAGGCTGAAGTATGAAAAATTCACTAGCTGAGGTTTCTTGAGAGAAAAATTTTAGTGATTTTGTAAGCTTTTTCAAAATAACAATGTGTATAAAACCAGTAAAAACTCAAATCTTATTAATACTGGTAAGATTGTTCCTGTGAACAGTTGTTTTATATCTTGCAGTTTTATGGCAGTTTGATTAGTGAATTTCAAATAAATTAATTATGGAAAAGTTCTTCCTTTTTATGTCTAAAGAACATAAAATTAAAATAATTCTTTAAAGTCTGATAGTTCATCTGTTTCAGTAAGTGTTAATACTTCATTTTGTTCGATACAGGAGAGTGAATGTAACACATCAGGCCACTAGATGGTGCAATGTGATTATTATTATTATTATTATTATTATTATTATTTGAGCCCAGCTATTCTAGAATTTTTTTTTTTCAAAAGCTATACTTAGCTGTTAATAAGACATGAAAGGTATTTTTTATGAAGATCTTATTAACTGGAAATGGATACTTAGGATTTAATTAGACATATATAGTTCTTGTACTAGAAGTCAAAGTATTTATAAAATTTCCTGATCTTAAAGTTGATCATTAGCTGAAAATAATCTCCTCTATTTCAATATCTCCTTCTGAAGAACAGTCAGGATTCATTGCAAGACAAATCATGGGTATTACAAGAAAAAGGAACATTTTAGGTGTTCTGAATTTTTATATATTGAAAAATGACCTCATTTGCCAAACCTCATGTCTGTTTAAATGTCTACTGAAAGTAAATAGTACATTTCTAGTAGAAGAAGTTTAGTGCAAGAGAACCTCCTCAGCTGCATAACTTCCTGAAATCCATCTGCTCAGTTTTGCAGAGATGAAATCAAAATTGGTTTCCATGTTTGATCTCACTGGACACGACTGAGCACTGATCCAGGAATGCATGTTCACATCCTTCCTTGGTTAGAGATATTTAAAAGTGTAGATGACATGCTCAATGAGATTATCAGCAGCTTGATGGCATTAAAAAACTACTGATTTCAATAGCAACTAAAAACATGGCTTATTTAGAAAATATTACTGCATTATTTCATATCTGCATTTCTGTTGCCTGCTTTTAAGGATATGTCCTCAAGTAGTTTGCTGAATCAGAACCTGATGTCAACTTTAGAAGAATACTATTGCAAGGATCATGTAAGAGGTCTAGAGGACTTTAAATCTACAGGATCAACTATAGAGTTTATGCTTTGGGATAGATTTGAGGTATAGGGTAGCTCAAGGTAGGAAACAGGATAATGGAGAGTCATCTGTTTTTATTGCCATTGTGGGATATATCTAGTTCTCCAGCTAAATCCATTAGTTAATTTTTCTAGTGCAGTGAGACTATTCATTTTTATAACTAAGTTTTTATTTTTCAGAGACTTTTCACAAGATTAGTACATTCTACATTAGGCAAATGTTGGAAATACTATTATGTATCAACTTGGTTTGTTTTCATTTTCTTCAAAGGTTTCGTGGTACAGTCTTCTGGGCTGTGTAGCAGGAGGAAGTAATATGAAAGTAAGATTAAATAATAATAAACTTCCAAATACAGGAGAACAGGTAAGACAGAGATAAAACTCCTTCAGGTCATTCCCTCTTTCTTTAAAAATACCCAACTTTCTAAATGTATATATCCGATATCTTTTTTTAAACAGGTAACTGCTGACGCTTTTGACAAACCTTTTGATCTTTACTTAAGCAATTGAAATTTTGCTAGCCTGAAGGCATATTGAAAACCAAAAAAGTTCTAGGAACCTTTTTTGAATAATGAGTTAAATGATTCAAAAACTTCATGTTGGAGAAGTCTCTATCCCTTCTGTTATAACTCTGTTTTTTTGAGAAACATCTAAGAAATACAAAAGGAAAATAAAGTATATGATATATTATAAAGTGTGCCCCAGACACTACTCTTTCCAGGGGTTAAAAAAAAAAGAGAAATTCTAAACAGATGAATAATTTAATATTTTTCTTAATTGTGCAACTTTATCAGCTATTTCTTCTTAACAAGGCCTTATCTTACTTAATTCTGTCAACATAATGATATAACTCCTTCAATAGCCTTCATGTTCAGATATGATTGACTTCTAGGTTCATGCTCTTTCTCTTTCATGCTGTGAATATGTGGTATGACAATCTCACACATCTTTGATTAACTATGACTGATCATGTGACTGTGTCGGTACTCTTTTATATTATTTCTTCATTACAATTTGACGTTTCATTTTCTGAATTTGTTTTGTGTTTTTTTTTTGTTTTGTGTTAGTGTAGTTCTTTCCTTTGGATTACACTCTGATGTTCCTGCACAAACTAAGAGAGCTCTGTTTTTCACTCACTTACGCATGCTATTGCTTTGTCCACATGAATGATGACCATGATCCATGCAAATATTCTTCATTTTGAGTTTTAAGAAAGGGGCAAGAAAGTTTCATCACATCCTCTTCAGCAAATTTTACTGTAGTCTCAGACCTGAGAGATTATTTTTAGATCTGTAAATTTTCTTAATGAAAAAAAAATGTTCTTTGCAGGGTAGGTAGGTCTCTGTTTTGCATTGTGACAGAAGAATGATATCAACCTCTTTTGCTCAACATTTTAAGCTTTCCTGGTTTTGTGAGCAAGGTCTAGACTTGTCTTTGGTGATGGAGACGAAATCTTTCCTTTGTGCCTGTTCCCTCTATCTCTTCCCCCAAAAGGAAGGCATATAAAAAGAGAAGGTATGTGTAGCTACTGGCAATGGAAGCTTTGATATTATTCTTGATATTCTTATTATCAAATCCAGACAATCAAGCTTCCTGTGATGTCCAGTGAATTAGTTTCAATACACTATCCTGCTCTGGGTGAACTGAGTGTTTCACTGGAGACTTTCACCGCACTGCTAACTGTTCTTTCTGTGAACTTGGTGGTGGAATGATCTATCAACATATCAACATGAGAAAAGCTTGCTCTAAGGGGATACTATAGACAGTCTTACACAAATTTATGGTCTTCTGGTTCAGGATTCAGCCCTGGCCTGTTAGATCCTAGCATTTGAAGGGATTTCTCTTGTTCAGAGGTCTCCTTATGAAGGCCAGACACTATTTGAGTAAGAGCACTGTGCTGATGCTACATTAAGATGATCTTTTTTTCTCATGTTGTACTTCAGTCACTATGTCAGTTTGTTGTTTCAAGACCCTAAAACTTTCCTTTGTGTAAGTTGTCCTGGTATGGAGGGGAAGGTGGAAAAGCATGTTAGGAGTGAGCCATAATGTTAAAGTGCAGGTGGACAATTACTTGAAGGAAAAACAAAGATCTTGAAAATGTATTGTTTATATACACATTCATAAGCTCCAAAGTCCTACTAATGGTGTTGAAAGGACCCGAGACATCATCTGCCCATATTTAATACATGCATGTGGCATGTATGGAGGAGAGCCATATACTCTTTCTCTGGAAGCAGAGCTTAGGGCTAGAATGTCTCCAGCTCAATGACTACAAGCTTGCACAATCACTGTATGAATGTGCAAATGGACAAAAATATCTTAGAGAAACTCCAGGTCCTGGTACTTCACTGTGCTCTTAGGTTATGTGCTGTGTATACTCAACTGCATTCCAGAGAAAACTGGTATTTTTCCCTCTGTC
>WHYT01013223.1:69873-124544 GCA_009806455.1 Tetrax tetrax
GATGCAGGACCTTGCACTTGGCCTGGTTGAACTTCATGAGGTTGGCACGGGCCCACCTCACCAGCCTGTCCAGGTCCCTCTGGATGGCATCCCTCCCTTCCAGCGTGTCGACGGCACCACATAGCTTGGTGTCATCGGCGAACTTGCTGAGGGTGCACTCTATCCCACTGTCCATGTCGCCGACAAAGATGTTGAACAGAAATGAATGATGACCATGATCCATGCAAATATTCTTCATTTTGAGTTTTAAGAAAGGGGCAAGAAAGTTTCATCACATCCTCTTCAGCAAATTTTACTGTAGTCTCAGACCTGAGAGATTATTTTTAGATCTGTAAATTTTCTTAATGAAAAAAAAATGTTCTTTGCAGGGTAGGTAGGTCTCTGTTTTGCATTGTGACAGAAGAATGATATCAACCTCTTTTGCTCAACATTTTAAGCTTTCCTGGTTTTGTGAGCAAGGTCTAGATTTGTCTTTGGTGATGGAGACGAAATCTTTCCTTTGTGCCTGTTCCCTCTATCTCTTCCCCCAAAAGGAAGGCATATAAAAAGAGAAGGTATGTGTAGCTACTGGCAATGGAAGCTTTGATGTTATTCTTGATATTCTTATTATCAAATCCAGACAATCAAGCTTCCTGTGATGTCCAGTGAATTAGTTTCAATACACTATCCTGCTCTGGGTGAACTGAGTGTTTCACTGGAGACTTTCACCGCACTGCTAGCTGTTCTTTCTGTGAACTTGGTGGTGGAATGATCTATCAACATACCAACATGAGAAAAGCTTGCTCTGAGGGGATACTATAGACAGTCTTACACAAATTTATGGTCTTCTGGTTCAGGATTCAGCCCTAGCCTGTTAGATCCTAGCATTTGAAGGGATTTCTCTTGTTCTCTTGTTTCTCTTGTTCAGAGAAAAGCTTGCTCTGAGGGGATACTATAGACAGTCTTACACAAATTTATGGTCTTCTGGTTCAGGATTCAGCCCTAGCCTGTTAGATCCTAGCATTTGAAGGGATTTCTCTTGTTCAGAGGTCTCCTTATGAAGGCCAGACACTATTTAAGTAAGAGCACTATGCTGATGCTACATTAAGATGATCTTTTTTTCTCATGTTGTACTTCAGTCACTATGTCAGTTTGTTGTTTCAAGACCCTAAAACTTTCCTTTGTGTAAGTTGTCCTGGTATGGAGGGGAAGGTGGAAAAGCATGTTAGGAGTGAGCCATAATGTTAAAGTGCAGGTGGACAATTACTTGAAGGAAAAACAAAGATCTTGAAAATGTATTGTTTATATACACATTCATAAGCTCCAAAGTCCTGCTAATGGTGTTGAAAGGACCCGAGACATCATCTGCCCATATTTAATGGGCATGCATGTGGCATGTATGGAGGAGAGCCATATACTCTTTCTCTGGAAGCAGAGCTTAGGGCTAGAATGTCTCCAGCTCAATGACTACAAGCTTGCACAATCACAGTGTGAATGTGCAAATGGACAAAAATATCTTAGAGAAACTCCAGGTCCTGGTACTTCACTGTGCTCTTAGGTTATGTGCTGTGTATACTCAACTGCATTCCAGAGAAAACTGGTATTTTTCCCTCTGTCATTTCATTGTTTTCTCATTGTCTTCCAGAATCTAACGTTATGGGGAAACATGACATGTCTGTTAATTTAGGTTGTACTTTGATTGTATCCAAGACCATTTAATAATTTGTATAAGAACGAAAGTTTAGAGTTTAAGATTTTTTTTTATATTTATAGTGGATGTAACTAGAAAATACTTTTATTGATAGATACCAGCTGATGGGAAAAGCCTCTTGGAAATACAAGGCTTAGATCCCAATAAGAAATACATATTTGCAGTTGCAGCGTATTCTTCTGATGGAAAACTTATTGGTGATGCCATTGGGGAAACAACTAAGCCAATTCTTGCTTATCCACCTCTTTCTGCTACTACTGTTCGAGCCTATCTAACTCAGGTAGGGTTAAAGTCTTTGATAATAAAACACATATTTTAATTTGGTTGTAATTACTTGTTTTTACTGCTAGCTTTAAAACTTCTTCTGGTAAAACCTCAAGACTTTCTTGTCAAAAGCTTGATAAGCACTAATCACAAATTTAACATAACAAATGTTATATTTGAGTAACTCAGTTCTTAAATCAAGTTTTTTTACAAATTCCAGTTTAAGTGGAAAGATGTCTCTCAGCTAGTTTTCTTATCCCTGTCCTATTTTTCAGTCTGCATTCAACTTCTTTCTTCTTTTTTATAATTTATTTTTTCATTTTTGTGATTGAGACTGAGTGCTAGAAATCATTGATTGGTCATTATAGTATGGGATGAAAAATGTGATTGAACTTAGTAGGTATCAGATCCAACCATTTTCATATTGAAATTATTTTTGTAGTGTCTGATGGAAGACCATAAAGGCTCTGTCATATCTTTATAATAATTTTCTGTATTCTTAATAAAGAAAATTTAAAACAGAGTGTGGCATGGAGAAAAGTAAAATTCTCTAGCCTTATAGATCAGATGATGGGGAACAGTTAGAAGATTTCCTAAAATCTTCCAGAGTAAGAGGTATCCACATGAATTTATGCCTATTTGTGCTGCTCCATTTACATCCCATTGTTCAGTGCAGCAGGACATTCTGCAGTACTAGCAAAAGCAAAGTGAAGCTAGATGAAATAATATGCCTTCAAAAACTGCAGCACAATACCTGTAAAGCATTCCACACAGGGCTGTTAGATCCTTGGTTAACAGTAAAGAAACTCTTTTGCCTTCTCTGATGCTAATTCTGAAGGCAAACTAATATTAGTAGAAACAGATTGCTGCTACATGTGTTGTACTTAAATATGTCAGAATATTGTAAATTTACATGTTGGGGGGGAGTTTAAAAACCTTTCTTTATACTATAATCATATTTCATTTGTTTATTTGATAAACATGGAAACTGTTTTTTTTTTTTTTTTTTTCCATAGGTAGCCTATCAGACTGGCAACTATACATTAGCCAGAGAAGCATTTTCACCAATGTGGGACTATTTTGTTTCAAATTCTTCTCTGCTGCCTGCCAATGCAGCCGTTATTTCTGCAAGTCATAATTTGACTATATCTGAAAACAGGTAACTGGCAAAACCAACTTAAAATAATAGTTAATTATAGATGTGCACATTTTATTTTAAAGAGTACCAGGTTGTGAATTTTGTTCAGACTTGCAATGTGAAAAACATTCTGAAAAAAAAGGTGTGAAATGTGTTATAAAAATAGTGGTTTATAATTAGCAAAGGATTTTTTGTTATTTATGGAACTGCTAGCATTTACACACCTAATTCTTCATAATGGTTGTTTTCTTAAGATAATTGGGAAACATTTATAAAGTGGCTGTTAATTCTGTGATGCATTTTCATATGCAAAATACATAATATGCACTGGGTTCTTGACTTTCCAATTAAGGGAGCAGCAGATTTCGGGAATTGTGAAAATTTTGTCAAGAGCACAACCCAAAATGGGTAAATGATTGCTAAATTTGTTTTGGGGCAGCTATATAAATCTGCCAATGATCTTTGAACATATTAAAATGCTTTAGAAGAGATATTAAAAATTAATTAATTTATAAATAAATTTCAAATGTTCAAACCTGTAATATTATAGGTTTTTCATTATGACAAAGCCCAGCTAGAAATTTTGCAGTTACATTCACTGAAATTCAATAGATTCAAATGCAAAAATAAATCAAAACTTAATTAGTTCCCACATAAAAGAAGAGAGACTTGTAGGAAATAATATACATGAAATACTAAAATAAAAAATAATAGCTTTAAATGTCAGTCAACTGCTTTTAAGTTGATAATGAATTAACATCCAATATAACTGAACACAAATAATCATCTTGACTTGGGTGGAATTCTTCTTAGACTAATCTTTTCATTATGGAAGTTTGGGCAAACTTGTGGAGGAAGTATGAAAGGGTTTTGCAGCATCTCCATTTCAGTTTGACAGCCTGGCTTAGTCTTGAAACCATAATGACAAGAGGCAATGTTGTTGCATACATGTTAATAGTACTTGAATGTTTCAAGAATCAAGATCTTTGTTTCAAGAAATAGATATTAGGGGGATATCCTAAAAGTTTTGTCAGAATAATTAAATTTCCAGTTTACAAACAGAGTAACTGGTAATCAGCTATTCAGAGACATGCAATGTAGCTAGTGTATTCTCTATTGTTTTGATACAGTTGCATCAGAGCCCACGATTTTCTCATGGCAATGCTGTTTGAATGCAAGCAGACAGTGTAGTCTGATGTGTGCTGTGAATCCTGTTACAGGACAAAATAATGTGGCTAAGTGTGCTTGTTATCTGGGGCTCAGCCAGACCACTGTCTGTCCTTCAAGTGCCACCATGTGTCTGATAGCAGGCATATAAATTGACCACAGGTCTTGATGTTACATGCCGTAAGAGCATTTGGGATTTACAGGCAGCCTCTGGACTGCATTGATGCAGGCAGATAATCACTAGACATCCTATTTCATGACTATGTGGATGTTTTAAATCTATCCCTGGCCTAGGCAACAAAGCAGGAATGCAGGTCTGGTCATTGTGCTTTTTTTTGCACTTGTTTTTCACTACTCTTTTTTTCCTAATCAGGTTTGGGGTTTTTGTTTTTGTTTTTGTTTTTGTTTGGTTTTTTTTTTTTTAAACAAAGTGTGTTTCAGACAAATCAAATGCAGACAGAAAATTTTAAATGGCTGTGCAAAACAGTTGCAGAGATTTTGCTTTTCTCACAGTTACGTCCAAGCCTAATTTTTTTTTTTTTTTTACAATTAATATGGAAGATTCTTAAAGCTGCAGTATTAGACCTGAAATAAGGCAGTTTCAGTTTTACTGATTGGTAGCTGAGAAATTAGATGAACTAGCTTGAAAGTACATGGGACTTAAAGAGACAGTAGAGGGAGCTGGAAGGAAAGGAAACCACTTCTTCCAGCCAGAAGCCCTGTTGATTTCTTGGTAATGTCAAATATGTGAGTGTGTCTATTTGATCTTCCTTCTTGAGTTTCAGTCTCTTTTAGGAAATACAGTCGAGGAGAAGATGAAATTTATTTCTTATCCTTCAAAATAACAGGATTTTTCCTATAACAAAAATATTTTTAAAAAAATAACAAGGATAAATGCCCCCTCACCCCCAGGAAAGAAAAAAAAAGAACAAAAAAGCAGGCAGAAGAACAGAGATTCTTTTGAGACTTGTAATACAACACATCAGTGATCAAAAGGTGTCTGTTACAAATACTTATTAATGAACTTCACAATTGTATGAGCCATTGTCAGAATACAGAAATATAATGTGTAAAAGGAGATAATTAAAATAAATAACCTGTAGCATCCCAAGTTTTCAAAGAAAGTTTAAAGTAAGTTTCTCTGGACTAGATGAAACAACTAAGGAAAAGCTGTTTTAGGATAGTAGAAGGTGGACAACAATGTGAAAATGAGTTTTTTCCCTTTAATTTATTTTTATGTTAGACTTTTTTTGCAGTTTTATGTATAAATCTTATTTCCAGAAGTAGCTACAGTAACCCTTTTTGTCCATAATTTTAAAATTAAGGACTATATTTTAATATAATGCAGTTTCAGGCATGCATCTAAGTAATCATTAACATGCTTTTATGGTTCTTTTGCTTTTTTATTTTGTAGGTTACATTTTGAAGCTGTATCTCAGACTTCTCCTATTACCTTGCACCTCTTTCTGAGGAATATATTTGCTATCTGTGACATTAATGTCATGGAAGGATCTCTCTTCTGTGATTCCATCTGTTTCAATGAGATACTTTATAAAGAACAAGTATGTGTTGCTTAAAATAATATACTGGAATTGACTTTACTTTTCATCAGCTTTATTTCATCATTGCAAGATAAATGTTGCAATGTACTAATCCTATTTACAGAATACTTAATTTTCTGTGAGTTACATGGTCTTCCTTTCTGAAGTATTTTAGTAGCTGTTGGTTTTTTTTGTATCCTGGTGGAAAGATGGTTTCTGAATCAGTTGTGGCCTAATCCAAAGCCTACTGATTCCAACTGAGGAAGGATTTTCCTTGATTTCAGTGGTGGTAGACTATAATTTAAGAAAGAAGTATAACCAGTGTTATTTTTGTCCTACTAAGATGCACCTTGGATTTTAAATTTTAAACATTTCTGCTATTTAATGTATATATTTTCATTAATATTGAACTTCTAACAGGGTTTCATGGTTTTAATATACTAAGGTTCTTCTATTTCAGACTTTCTTATAGTATAATGGCATGTTAATGACACAAACAACTTTCTTTTTTATTTGGATAGTCAAGCTTTGCCTCTTGTATTATTACATTCCTATGCTGAAGTCTTTGCCTTGTAAAAATGTGAGTAGTTGGTTACTCAGTGACTTTACTGTGTCTGCTCACACATGCAAGGACTGGAGCAGATAATAGGAAGGGAAAAGAAGGAATTATTATCCCCCCTTCTTACATACTCTGAGAGGTTAGCATGTGAAATTCCACTCCACACAGCTTGAGGCTGTTAACCGGGGGTAAATGGGTAAATTCAGAGGCACAATTAGGTCAAGAACAATATTTCAGAAGCAAGAATAATGTTACATTTGTTTATATACTTCTATCAATGTAAATTCATTTTTAAACTTTTAGTGTACTAGCTGCAGACACTGCTTTTTAAACAGCAATGACATCTGTCTTCATTCACTCTCAAATGATTTAAAACATGATTTATATATGAATCAAAATGTGTTTTTATTTTACAGATTGCTAGATTAGCAGAATGCGAAAGAATGATTGTGGCAATTGAACTTAGCAGTTGGTTGAACGATGCAAGTTACACTCTGCAATCTGTCGTACAATGTTATGGTCTCCTTGCTCCAATTATTTATCACCAAATTTCTTCAGTTCCAGTAGTTCAGGTGAGAGCATTTTAAGACAAAGCAGCTGGCATCCAAGCCCTGCAGTTATAATGATTCAAATTAAACTTATAATGGAGGGTACAGTGGGAGAGCTAAATATCTAGGCTTTGAGTTCTTAGTAGTTGTTGAAAGAAAAGTCTTTTATGGTTTTATGTGTTCCAAATGCATTTATATTCAGTGTAAGCTGCACAGATTCTGCTCTCCAATATACTAAAGTAACTGCAGAATATTGATTGTTTCTTCAAGATGATTTGTTGGTATTTTTAAACTATAGTAAAATCCACGATGTAACTTCTACTTGAATGCTATTTCCAGATGGCAATTTTGAGGAAAGAAAGGAAGTGTTTGCCATGGCTTTTTTGGAATGTGTGCTTCATATACTGTTTTCTTTAAAAAGAAGGCTATTCTATGTTTTGATAATGAAGGCTTTAGTTCTCATGTATGTGCTCCTTTCCAGAAGCAAGCACCTTCTCTTTGAAAACAGAGTACCTGAATCCTTTGCTGCCATTTCTGAAGCTGCAGATGTGGTTTTTAGATTCAGTAAAGATGTAGTAGAAACATGCAACTTTTTTCCCATAATTAGGTAGTTTTGTCAGGGAGCAGCAGTAAGACGATGTTCACTCTGTGAGGAAGGATGAGGTGACTGCTGTGCAGGCAAGGCACAGACTAGCAGCTTCTGAACTCGGCAGACAGAGCAGGTTGTTGGACTGAGAGTCCAGAGAAGGTGAAGTTACTGGGTTGGCCCAGGGTCTATCCAGGAAAAAAAGTCAGGAGCTGCAGGAGCTGGAGCCCAAGACTGGAGAAAAGGCTACAGCACAGGTCCAGGGTCCATCCAGGAGACAGAACTGAAGACCAGCACACCAATACCATAGCTCAAGCAGGGACTGAAGGCTTGTGTTAGAGCTTAATGGGCAGAAGACATGAGAGGAAGCCCCAAGTGAGGCTGCTCAGAGTATGACTACTGGGGCATTAAGGGTTTTGAAATGTTTCTAGGCATCTTTATATATATATATATATATGTGTGTGTGTGTATATATATATATAAAAGAATCTATTTACATACAGGGATAGCCTTTTGCTTAAGAAGTTTTTGGCTGTGATGACCTACTAAAAGCACAGCTAACCACTGGAAATGGCTTCTGTTTCAAATTTCCTGATTAACGGGAAAAATAATTTAGTTGCATGTTCTTTTAATGTCTGATAGACAGAAATGAGGGAAAGAAGTCTTTTATTTTTAAAGTATACTGGAAATATCTTTCTTTCATTTAAAACTCTGACCAGCTCAATGTATTTTTAAGCAGTTCTCTACTAGGAGTATGTAATCTCACTGAATTAAGCATTCTTTGATTTCATCTTAATTAAATCAGCAAAAATATCCATCATGTATCTGTAATTTAATATATGTGATTTTATGTGAACATGTCATTTATGCCAAAGGACTATGGTTGAAATCTTGACACTGTTACATTCAACGGAAATTTTATTATTGGCTTTTGTAGACCTAGCATTTCATCCTACGCTTTAGATTTCGAAGTATTTTTGAAGTTCACCATCAAATACAATAGGCTGTACAGAGACACAAGCTTGCAAGTGTGTTGCAGACACCACACTTTGTTTTAACCCTTGTATTTACAGATCCTCATTAAGTGCTTGGCTGTCCTTCAAGAAATTCCAAGTGCTGCTTTGCAGAGGAGGCAGGCAGGATGCTATGAGAGTATCCAGCACATGATAGCTTGTACTTCATTTTATACAGCAAAGGTATGGTGTCTATTATTGTGCTTACAGCTTAGTTTAAGATACAGCTCTTGTCATTTAAAGAAAAGACAAAGATTTAGTAAGCTGGCCTTCAGAGTGCTGTCTTTGAGAACCAATACTCTTAAATGGTAAAGATACAGAAATATTTATTAGTATATTAGTATATTTGTGTCAGTGCATTTTATATAATAATGACATTTTGACTTTTTAATAGGATTGAGAATTTTCGTTTGTTCAGAAAATAGACTAGCTATTAGTCCATGACATGAAATCCGTATTTTATATAATAGTATTTTTACATTTAAGGTAGTACTATTTTCAATAATGTTTATAAGTAGTATATAAACTTAAAAGTTTATTTATTGCAAATAGGACATATTTATAGTTTTAATCAGATTAGCATATCTGGCTTATTGCTAATTAGATACAAGAGACTTTATAATATTTAGTCCCACCAAATAGCTGGAACATAAACACCTTGACTTTTAACCATAATACATATCTGTAGATCACATTTATGATTCAGATACTCAGTCTATTCAGTGAGATAAGGAGAAACATGGTACCAGTAGGATTTTTTTCCTCAGGTATAAAGACATGCTAGAGTAAATGTATGATGCTGAAAATGTCAGCTTTCCTCTAGCTTTGAGTACACCTCAGCTAAGATCTCATGCTGAGTTGTAGCTGATGCTTGGAGGGATTCCCCCGTGTTGGCAATCACTCACCCTGGTCTTTATAGGAACTGGACCTCTGAGCTTACCCTCAAGGGCAATGCCAGGGCTGGCAGGGCAGCACATGGCAGTTGGGAGTTCAGATCATCAGGTGAGTTTGTGGTGATAAGGCAGGTCTGAGCTGATGCTGGGAAGTCAATCTGCAGATCAGGATCAGGTCTGGTGAGGGTAGCTAAGGTCAGACACAGCCTAGCAGGCTGGTCCATTGTGATGGGAGCTATCTGAGGTCAATCGGAGGAGTCAGTCCATAGGTCACGTGTCTAGACCAATGGATCCATTGCCAGGCCCTAGCATGGCTTGGAGCATGCTGGAGACCGGCATTCCTGTCACATAGGAGTTGGCAAGGACTGTAGGCTCAGGCCTGAGCTGAAAAGGAACTCCTGGTCCCATTGGAGGAGGGCCCAGGTGGAGGCTGTCAAGGCCAATAAACCCTATTAGGAACCTTGAAGCCTTGATATAGTGTTTGTTTGTTGTTAGATTCCCCAGCTAAATTACTATCTGCTTGTACTGCTGATTCTGTTTTCCTTAGAGATAGCAGTTCAACAGAATAGCAAACAGAATGAATGAATTGCAAATGCTTCTGATTAATCCATAGTATATGGTTTTCTGTTGAGTTACAGTCAGGCCACGTACTGTATTTATCCAAAAGGCATCTATACACTTATTTTGTATCCCAAAGACAAACATTCTAAAATGAAGTTACCACGCATATAGTAGAAGCACTTTGGCCTTTAAAGCTCTATCTAAAGAAGATAAAGCCATCTAAAAAAAATCCGCTACGCTGTTAATTTATAAATTTCATAATTTTAAAAATAAACTTCACCATTCCTTTCACTAATACAGTTGGGATTTTCAAATGTGCACTTGATAACAGAGAGGTAAATGAGGATCATTTAGTTACCCTTTATATTCTTTGATAGCAGTACTGCCTGAGAGCAGGGAGAATGTCAATCACACCAATAGATACTTCTGGTTAAATCTTTCTATCCTCTGAGGGATAGGTTAAGCAGAGGTGGAACACACAGATAATATATATCTGCAATTCCAATTATTTTACAGGTCTGTAGTCCTGTTTTTTTTATGAAAGAAAACTTAAGTATTAATTGATTTTAATTTATAATATTCATGCATTTTGACAATTTTAAGTAAACAATAATGAAACATTACATGTTATGCAAACCAAAATAAGTAACAGATGATTCTTTAATAGGTACTACGTTCATGGAAAGAATATGAACTAGCAGTAATTATTGTTAACTATGGGAAGAAATTGTTGGGCTCCTCACCAACAACCTCACCCTGCCTGTCAGGAGATATGAAAACTGAAGAAACACTCACTAACAAAGAAGTTAAAGTAATTGCTCTGACTTTTACTTTTTCTTTTCTCTAAATACTGTATTCTATTATGTAAAGACTTTGTTATTAACATTTTGTTCCAGAAGTCATTGTATGTAATAACAGTTTCCTTGTAGAATAAGTTTCCAAAGTACAGCTTAGAGGCTTCTATCTAATTGTAGCCATCTTTGTTAAGACCAGTTGCAGATTACAGTGGGTACAGGGTCACATGTTGTTGAACTGGAGAGGGGTTAGCAATATTAAAGTTCAAAGCCTTGAAGATCCTACACATCTTTATACAAGCATCCTTAACTGATCTTCGCATATAGTTTCCAAGAGTGCTTTGTTAGACAGAAAAAAAATAATTAAAGAATTGTGTAAGTAAAGAAGAGCAAAAATATCCTAAATAATATGGAAACTTAGCCTCTCATTTTGTGTAGCAGCTGCTTGAAACTGGGTCATAATAAGGGAGTAACTTTGGAATTGTGTAAACTGAAAAATATTTCTCAATGGAGGAAGAACATTAAACCTCGAAGACATTAATACTTAAATTACAAAGAGATGCAGCAGGTTGTGAGGATTTCCTGCAACTTAGAATCAGAGTAAAGTGTTGGTTGTCCACACCTTTCTGTCTGTTTTTTCTTTAAATAATTTTAGAAGATACTTTAGTGGAGAGGAGATTTGAAAAAGAGGTAAGAAAGTAGGGATAATGAGAGAGGAAGAAAGGAAGCAGTGTGAGCATGAAATGGAGAAATATTAAAAAGAGGGACAAAAAGTCAATCAGCTTACAGGGAAGGATTTCTGTAAGAAAATTTGTAGGACACTGATAGGATTTGGGATAAAATTTTCTCCATTATTTATTGCTGAGTTTGTGTTAGTGGCTTCTAGGTTCATATCAAAAAGGAGAAAGGAATCTAAGATTGTAGAAACAATATAATATCTCGAGCCAAGTAGGGCTGACTGAAAACTACATTTTCACCAAAGTGAAAAAAAGGAAGAACTTCCTTTCCAGTGGAAGATTTTGATTTCTGGAGGTAGTAGATAATCTACAAAAGATTATTTTTTTTTTCTGGAAAACAACAATATTTTGTCAAACAATCTGTTTAAATATGTTGTGGGAATTCCCTAAAAATGTATTTGGTGGCAGAGCAACTCCACTTACTCCCTTGGAGATCAGTCAACAATCATGGCCAGGTTTTTGTAGCAATAGTAAAAAAAACTATGAACATCAATTTTATTTCACTTGACAAGAAAAATAAGACAATATTGATGAAATTATCAGATTTAGCAGACTTGGGATCTAACCTGAACTGCACTATAGACTTGCTGGTTTTAGTTAGGGAAAAGCTAAATTTTCATGACTAAGTATTGGATATTTCAGACCACTTCAGCAAAGACATCTCATTTAGCTGCAATGGAAAAAGCAACAGAAAATCTAAGTGTTCTTGAATCAAATCTCCTCAGACTGACAAATCCAGGTGGGTATACTATTAAAACACCTCTTACCTTTTTCTAAAGAATTTTCTATGGTTTATGTCCTGGCTTCGGCTGGGCTAGAGTTAATTTTGTTCCTAGTAGCTCATATAGTGCTGTGTTTTGAATTTAGTATGAGAATAATGTTGATAACACATTGACATTTTAGTTGTTGCTAAGTAGTGCTTACACTAAGTCAAGGACTTTTGAGCTTCTCATGTCCTGCCAGTGAGAAGTCTGGAGGTACACAAGAAGCTGGGAGGGGGCACAGCCAGGACAGCTGACCCAAACTGGCCAAAGGGACAGTCCCTACATATGGACATCATGTTCAGCATATAAACTAGGAGGAGTTGGCTGGGGGCTGGGGACTGCTGCTCAGTGACTGATTGGATGTCGGTGGGTGGGTGGTAAGTGGTTGCATCACTTGTTTTTCTTAGGTTTTGTTTCTCTTTCTTTTTGTCGTTTTCCTTTTCATTATATTTTTTTTTTTTTAAATTTCAATCATTAAACTGTTCTTATCTTAACCCACAAGTTTTCTTACTTTCACCATTCTTATTCTCTCTCTCATCCCACTAGGGCAGGGAAGGAGGTTGAGCAAGGACCGTGTGGTACTTAGTTGTCAACTGGGGATAAATCATGACAGTTTATTTGTAAAAAATATTTACCTAAGAAGTACTTTTATTTCATAAATCAACCAAAATAATAATTTCAGTGATATTATTTATACCTCGTAGTGATGTGTATAATAACTTTTGTTCATATTTTTCATAATTTCCACCAAAACACTCATTCCTTCTTAGAAAGGAACGCTAATTTTTGTTCTATTGTGCAAATATATATGTTCTCCCAATCTGTGTAAATTGAGTTCCATGTTATTTCGGTTTACTTTATCTTCCTAAATCAGAAAATGCAGTGTTGAAGACCATTTATAGCATGTTTTACTATCCTACCAGTGCTAGTAGTAATGACCAGAGCAGGAAATTTTAGTAGAGAAATAGCTTCCTGCTGAAAGGTAACAGAAATTCTCCTTTTTTTTTGTGAAGGAATTGCATGTGTACTAGCATTTAACTACCTTGTATCTCAGGAATGAATATATAAATTTTAAAATATCTTAGAGTCTGAATTAAGCACAGGAATTTTCAGGCTAATACATCTACCAAAGTTAGATGAATTAATAAGTAGGTCTTATGAAGGAAATTTGATTAGAAGTTAAAACACAGAGCCACTACTTATATTTTTTCCATTATGTTTACATGGGATCTTGTACTACTTGGAGCCTGGATAAAATCGTAGAATAATTTAGGTTGGAAGGCATTTCTGGAAGGCATTTCTTCCAACTCGCTGCTCAAAGCAGGTACAATTAGATCAGATTGCTCTGGGACTTGTCCAGTCAAGTTTTGAATCTCTCTGAAGAAAGAGATTTTGCAACCTTTATGGGCAACTTGTTCCAATAGTTGACCACCTTCATGGTTAAAAAGTTTTTCTTTATATTTATTTGGAATTTTCTGATTTCCAGCTTGTGTCTATTGCCTCTTGCGCTATCAGTGAGGACAGTCTGTCTCCACATTCTGTATTCCTCCTATTAGGTAGATGTAGACTCCTCTTAGCCTTCTCTTCTTAAGACAGAATAAACCCAATTCTTAGCCTCTTCTTGCTTTGTCATGCACTCTAGCTCATTATCATCTAGGTGGCCCTTCACTGGACTTACTCCAGTATATCAGTGTTTTGTACTACAGTGTCCAAAATGAAACACAGTAATCTTGATGTGATCTCACAAGTGCCAAATAGAGGGCAATAATCACTTCCCTTGACCTGCTAGCTCTGCTGTTTCTAATACAGCCCTATATGCAACTGGTCTTTCCTGAAAGGGCATGCTGCTGACTCATGTTCTAGTTTTTGTCCATCATCTCTGTATATACATTTGTCTTAGCAGAGAACAAATAGGACAAAAAGTGTGATGCAAAAATTCTGTTCATTTGTGTACTGATCCTTCCATTTTTTGCTGCTGACATTGATGCCTGCATTCCTGCAGAACAAGTTATAGAATGAATGAATTCTGTAAGTTAACTGAAAATGGCATTGATTAGTCGCTAAAATGATGTTCCATTCTTACTTAGTAAAGAGGTAGATTAATGAGCTGATCAGTTAGAGAAGAACATATCTTCAGTAAAATGGAAAACGCTTTATGGCCGAAGTCTACTCTGTTACTGAAATAGCATATTCATCAATAAGTTTCACAACTTAAGACACAAATTGAAGACGACTCTTTGCTGAGGCCATGCAAAACAAATCATAAAGCTTACAGCTGTCCTTACAAATATGTCTAAGTGATCTAGGACAATGTGCACTTAGCATTCTAGTGATGATGGTCTAAGAGAAAAATGAAAAAGAGCTGAATCTGCCTCTTTCACAGGAAACTGAGAAAAACAAAATGTTTCATACACAAGGCAATTTAAATTCTGAAATTTCAAATGCTTTCACACTTAAAATTTTTTGGGAGGTATTCTTTGTGAAAATGCTCTTTTGAAGCAATGTATTTTTGAACTTGTCAAATAGGAAAGAGTACTAACAAAGGATGTGACTTGTCCTAAAAACAAAATTAAAAAAAAATCTGTTGTCCTGATGGCTGTCCTATTTAATTGGACATTATTTTCACTCAACAGACTTCAGCTGACTGCTGCCACTGGAGGATGTAGCTATTGATCTACTATCACAACTAGTTGTTCCAGAGTGCATTTTTAACCTCACTTCTTTCAGGAACTAGCTGCATTGATCTTTTTCAACTACAAAACTTGCCGAAGCACAAAATTTGTAGGTCGTGTTTCTTTATTAAAGCAAAATAGCAACTAGCACATATAACATAGTTCTGGTGCTCATCAGCTGATAACGCAGTTGTGTTTAACTCTCAGAAGCTTGAATCCAAGTTATTGTTCTCCTATATATACTATTTACATCTCTATGTTGTATATATTAGTTACATCTCTCTATAAATGTATTACTTATAGGATATAAATATTTATATTTGTATAAATATATTTGTAGAAACATTTAGGTGAAGAAAAAAGAATTTGTTTACCTACTTATGCTATCCATATACCGAGTATGTATGCAAGCAGTAGTCACTAGCAGCATCACGTGCTTAGTTCATGCTGTGTGTCTTTAAATTCCATTTTCAGACATATCCGTACTGCACAGATGATTTTTATGGACCTTTGTTAGACCTCTGATGAACTCCAGACATCGTGCTCATTAGTTTAGTAGCTGGAAGTTCATCAGTCACATCTATAAGCTCTTCATTATTTAAGTGGCACAGCTACTTATGTTAGAAGAAAAGATCAAGCTTTTGAATTTCTCTCTGGATGACAGTGAGAGATTTAAAAGCATACCCTGTGCTAAAGAAGGATTTTTCTATCTTCAATTACAATTCCAAGTAGAGTTTCTATTGTACACTATCACTGCTTGTCATAATGGATTTGATTTGGTTATTGATGTAGCTCCTGGATCAGAGCTTACAGGACAGGAAGATCCTTTGTTCCTCTACCCTGTAATTTCATGTTGGACACCAAACAGTGCTTATCAAGAAGGTAGGATAATTAGTGTTTATTTTCATTGTAAAGGCTTCTTTACTTTAGAGACTTGCCAGTATAGCAATCTGCTTCTTGCTTGGAATAAGCTCTTGGAAACTTTATTTTCATTTTGTATTCATTTATACAAAATCAAGTAAAATATAGCTTAAAAAAAGTACTTAATTTAGTCACATTTAGAAGTGTATGAAATACTTGCAACAGATTATTTCAGATGTTCATGTTAAGTATATAAGCTATTAATATTTTAAATAATTTTAATAATGTTTATTTTCTAATAAAGTTGAAAATAAGCTCATTTTTTAAAGTTGTGTCAAGTTTTCCAAGATTCTGTTTGCGTGGAGTGTTCTTTTTAAATTGAGATACCTCATTTCCACATTAAATTATGTACTGAAAGAGGATTTCACAAAAGTCTGTTTTTTTGAAATAGGATTTAAGATTCTGGTACGTGGCCTTTGCCACTGCTGTATTTTTTTAAATACTAGTGTTCAAATAACTATGGAGCCCAACCTGTAAAATTAATATAACTTTCAGATAGGATAAATATTTATTTATTGATTATAAAAATATGAAGACAGCCAAACAGTAAAAGCAGTTTGCAAACAATTACAAAGCTACCTAAAACCTACACAACACAGCTCCAGTGCTGCAACGAGAACTCTGTGATGCTTGTACACTAATATGAGTGTCACTGAGAAGAACAGCCTGAGTGAATAGGATACAGTTACTTTGTTTATACTTGCTTTATTGTTTTTCTTTTCAGGATTTTCATGCATGTGTACAATCAGGCATGTTGAATACTGTTATATTTTTGCACAATATACTGCATGGTACAAAAATAGCGTTTGTTATTCTAGGGGTGTAAATAGAGTGAAATTCTGATTCTGGATGGCTGGTCACAAGAAGTATTTAGTAACTGCTATTCTGTATCATTAGGTCTCTGATTTTAGTATCAGTATGCCTTTTCTTCATCAGCATGCAATATGACATAAATATGTGCTTTAACAGATACATAGCTGTAATTATAGCTGAATTATGGCATAAATATAAAAAAAAATGTTCATTATTTGTTACTATATTTCAGTGATGAAATTCCAACAGAAATCACGTTTTTTGGAGTTCTTTGTTCAACTCTTGCACAAAACCCTGAATGAAGAGATGTTTGAGTGCGTTCTGGAATGGGCAGGCAATGTGCAAGTTTACTTGAAAAGGTAGATCTCTATTACAGTAGTAGTGAAAAACCACTACTTTGGTTTACCAGTGTCACAGTTACAGCAGAAACTGTAAATTGTACATAGTAGGGTCCCATTTGCAGCCATTTCTATGATTCCTTGTCTGCAGAAGTTCCATGAGCATAAGATTATATAGCTACAGAAAATATTGTATTGTGACCTCATTTTACATGGAAACTTGTCCCTTGGCTATGTCTTTTCAAAACTCCTGTGTAGTATCAGCAATTTTCAGGATTTTCCTTTTCACAGACACTACAGGGCAATACGGCCATTTGTCAGATTATACAGAGGCAGTGGGATATCTTAGAAAAGTATGTTGGTTTAAATTAAGAGCAAACTGATTTTGGGGCCTACTGCAGTGTCTAAAAAAAATTCTATACTGAAAATATAAGTGGAACCAAATTGTAGACACTTACCTAAAAGTATCCCAAAGAAATTTAACTATAACTTTCTTTAAAAATGCACACCAGTATTTCTAAAATTTGACAGGCAAATAATCAACGAAAAGGAGATATATTATAGGGAACAGGAACTGCTGTTACAAAAGACCAAAAGAATTGGACATAAAGAAGTTCTTTGCAGAATTCCAGAGTAGGATTTGGGTAATGAAGCAAACTGTTTCATTTTATTAGGAGTCAGGAAGGTCAGATAGTTCTTACCTGTAAACTCAGATTTCTATAATAAACTTTGAAAGTGAACACTGCCTCTTTTTGAAGAAGGAAAGAAAAGCTGCTGAATTTGCAACTCCCAATGAAATAGCAACTGCATGCGCTCTACCTGTTTGCAAAGATAACTCTTTAACTATGAAAGGAATTTAACATGATGATGATTTTAACATAATTTGTTTGTCAGGAGGAACGACCACATTCTCTGTATAAATGGAATTTCAAAACAAGAAACAAGTTCTCCCACTCTACCAGAAAGCACAGATAGACTCACTACAGGAGCAGTGAAGTTGCAGAAAGTGAGTTTTACTTTTAAGGAGTAATGTATGTTTTTACTGGGCAGGAATATAATAAGCACAAAAAAAAAAAAAGTGAAAACTGTGTCATAAAAGCCTGAGCTACAGAGAAGAATAATTATTAAAATTTGCAATACAAACTTTAGCCCTCAGCTCACCTCTGAACTCCTAAAACCAGGAAGAAAAGTTGGCATGGGATTTATCTGAAAGACCAACAATTGTGAGGTATTTGTGCTGAGTCAGAGTAATGCATTCCAAAATCAATGAAAACTTACCTTTCATCAGCTCCCTTTAGAAAAACTAATATGTTAATAGAGAATGCCTTGGGTACCATGACATTAAGTAAAGAAGATCAGTTTAGGCCTTTTTGTACAATATGTTGTACTTACACTTTTTAATGAGTAGTTATTCATCATTAATTACTTGTGCAGATACTGAAATTGCACAATAAAGACATTTTGTTCAGAAATGTTTTGAAAGAAATTTTTGCTTTTATTGGAAGTAAGAATAATCTTAACGTAGTTGTATTGTTTTGAAAGAAGAATTTTCTCCCTCATAATCCACTAATAATGCTGTAATACTATGCTAGTATCTGAGATAGATTAGGAAAAGGGTTCCCTGTCTCAGTTTTTGCATTACCAAGTTTTACTATTTATAATACTAGGAAAAGAACTATCATTATTTTTGAGATGAAAAACACTAGTATATAAAATAAAATATTTGGGAACCTGGCTGGCTTCTTAGTGTCAAGCATTTGACATATACCTTCCAGAAAAGTTGTAAAGCTTTCTGGAATATTAAATATTTCTTTTGCTGTCTTATTTTGGCAAAGAGTTGCAGAATTTATTTTTTTTTCTCGTGGTTAGGGTTGGAAGGGACCTTCAAGGGTCATCTAGTCCAACTCCCTGCAAGGAGCAGGGACATCTCCCATTAGATCAGGTTGCTCAGAGCCCCATCAAACCTGGCCTTGAATGTTTCCAGGGACAGGGCATCTACCACCTCTCTGGGCAACCTGTTCCAGTGCTCTACAATCCTCAGTGTAAAAGTTTTTTTTCCTAATATCTAATCTAAATCTATCTCTCTCTATTTTGAAACCATTACCCCTAGTCCTATCACAACAGGCCCTACTGAACAGCCTCTCCCCATCTTTCTTGTAGGCCCCCTTTAGGTACTGGAAGACTGCTATAAGGTGTCCCCGGAGCCCCCTCTTCTCCAGGCTGAACAGCCCCAACTCTCTCAGCCTGTCCTCATAGGAGAGGTGCTCCAGCCCTCTGATCATCTTTGTGGCCCTTCTCTGGACCTCATCCAACTGGTCCATGTTCTTATGTTGGAGGCTCCAGAACTGGACATAGTACTCCAGGTGGGGTCTCACCAGGGCAGAGTAGAGGGGGAGAATCACCTCCCTCGACCTGCTGGCCACACTCCTCCTGATGCAGCCCAGGATGCAGTTGGCCTTCTGGGCTGCAAAGGCACATTGCCGGCTCATGTTGAGCTTCTCGTCCACCATCATTCCCAAGTCCTTTTCCTCAGGGCTGCTCTCAATCCATTCTCCCCCCCGGGCCTGTATTTGTGCCTGGGATTGCCCCAACCCAGGTGCCGGACCTTGCACTCGGCCTGGTTGAACTTCATGAGGCACTGGCCCACCTCTCCAACCTGTCCAGGTCCCTCTGGATGGCATCCCTTCCCTTCCAGCTTGTCAACCACACCATGCACCTTGGTGTCATCGGCAAACTTACTGAGGGTGCACTCTATCCCACTGTCCATGTCGCTGGCAAAGATGTTGAACAGGGCCGGGCCCAACATTCCCTGAGGGGTGCCACTTGTGACTGGTCTCCACTTGGACATCAAGCCATTGACCACCACTCTCTGATTGCGGCCATCCAGCCAATTCCTTATCCACAAGTTGTCTGTCCATCAAAGCCATGCCTCTCTAGTTTAGAGAGAAGGATGTCGTGCAGGACAGTGTCAAACGCCTTGTACAAGTCCAGACAGATGACATCAGTTGCTCATCCCTTGTCCACCGATGCTGTCACCCCATCACAGAAGGCCGCCAAATTGGTCAGGCACAATCTGCCCTTGGTGAAGTCATGTTGGCTGTCACCAACCACCTCCTTACTCTCCATGTGCCTTAGCATGGTTTCCAGGAGAATCTGCTCCATGACCTTGCCAGACACAGAGGTGAGGCTGACCGGCCTGTAGTTGCCCGGGTCCTCCTTGTTACCTCTTGGCCCCTCTTCCCTCCAGGGCCACCTCCCATGGCACTGAAGAGGGCCTCAATGAAGAGGCCAAAGTCTGCCCTCCTGAAGTCCGGGGCAGAGAGCTTGCTGCATAGCTGCTCATGAATCTTGAACTCCACCATGTCATGGTCACTGCAGCCAAGGCTGTCCTTGAATTTCACATCCCCCACCAGCCCCTCCCTGTTGGTGAGAACAAGGTCGTGCATGGCACCCCTCCTCGTTGGCTCCTCTGTCGCTCCTCTATCCTCTACTTTCTGTTCTATTCCTGCATAAGCCAAACTGCTGTACACCTCAAGTAATTGATAATGTAGGCATAAATAAATATTTGAAGTATATTTAAGAATTCCATGGAATATTTTTTTTAAAGAGTATGGAGACCTCATCTTTAAAGAAACCAAAGGCATCAACTTCGAAGAAACCAAGAAAAAAAGCCTCGAGTCCTACTCGAAAAAGACAGACTCTTAGACAGTATTTAATGAAACATCCAAACATAATGAAATCTCCAGAAGCACAAAGGTAAATGAACATAAGTTGTCAGGTTTATACAGAGAACCAAAATATTTTGACTGAAATTTAGTTTACAACTAAGTATATATTTTAAAACTTTTTTCTATGAAAGGAATGAATTTGTGCACAGCTCACTAACTCTTCTGTTTTATTTTGGTATAAAATTGGCTTCCACTCAAGAGAACAGAATCTATCTCATTTCTATTTCAGAGAATAACTGTTGAAGGTTCTGAAGTCTTTGTATAAATAATCAAAAACAGTATTTCAGTTGTGTTAGCTTGACCATGTTCATTCATCATGGTGGAAAAGCTATGTTAATCTGCATACTGTAATGTTTTTCAAACTGTGTTGAGGAGCTTATCTGTTAGAAATCTAATAAAGAATTTTTATTAGCTCCTGATGTTCAGGTAGCTTCAGAGTGATTTTTGTCATTCCTTTTTTAGTCTTTTTGGATTATCTATTCTGTAGCTTTTGGAAAACTTTTTCTAATATAAACAAATGAAAATTAATTCACCTCTTATTTTGGCAGATAATTGAATATATTTGGTTAACTCGCTAATAACAGTACCTTCTGACCTAAAACAATTTGTAGTATTCATTTCCTGTTGTTTTGATCACTTGTGCTTCCAGCAATTATCAAGTAGAAAACTAGAAATATCTGAATATAAGCCATCACATAACTGATTCTGGAAGTGTTTTAAATGAAGAACCTCAAAAAACTATTCCATACAGTATTCTCTAAATAGTTACCTAAACTGTCCATTTTTCCTCCTTGACAGAGAAAACCCACCCTATTTAACATGATTTTCATGTCTTTCAGTGAAAGAGGGGATATTTAACTATCCTAGACTTTTTTATTTTTCAGCTACTCTTGTATCGTACATAATAATATTGCCGTAAAATATAATCCAGATTGTACATGGTATACTGTTCTGCCCACATTTTAAAGGTGGAAAACAGGCAAAAAAAATAATTTAGATTGATGAAGGGATCAGTTTAGAGTTTATAAAAAAAGAAAAAAAAAGATATTTGATTTGACTACAGCATTGTATGTGCGCCAGGTAATACAGAATTGTTTGACCTGGCAGAGAAAAAAAATCTGTGCCTGGAAATTAAAGCTAGGCATCCACTTTTGAAATAAAATATTTTCTTCACATTGAGGGTGATTAGCTACCAAAACACAACAATGAAAAGAATGATCCAAATTTACAGTGTAACAGACCCTCCACCTCCTGAACAGACTATGTGAAGCACATTGTATTTGCTATAATCTGTTTGGATGATTCAGGTACAAATAACTTCAAACACAGCGCTAAACTTCTTTGTAAGTACTAAAACAGATGTGTCAGGGAAGTTGCTAAAATATAATACAGGATTTAATGTGTGTTAAGTGTACTTAAAGAAGGAAAGCACAATTGCTTTTCTTGACCGCAGCAAAAATCCTTTTGCTATAAATACATCATACGCTTCTGAGTTAGTACAAGTCTGTGGATATGCAATGGAATACTTCTGTGCATCTTTATGATTATTTTCTTTTCTAGAGCTTCAAGAAAACAGTTTCATTTTTTACTATCTCTTATATTTTGGTTTAGGAAATGCAAGGAAGGGTTGCAAAAAGTAGCTCGTCACACCTTAGTGGTACTGCTGAAACCAATTGTGAGTAATTACTTAAACCGAAAGAAGTTTCATCAAACATGTCTTGAAGAGATGCCCTGGAGGTCTCAGATGAATATCTATCTGGCAATTGCACACTACAATTTATTTAAAAAGAAACTGGAAGAGCAATATAACTTTGGAATTTGTGGTTCACAGCATCTGGACAGGTATATCTTAGTGCATTATCAATGATTGCTATTAACGTAGATTATTGTGTTATTGCCATGAATGCAAACAGATCGAATTAATTTACTATGTAAAAAGTTTTGTTTTCCATCATATGGCAGGTGACATGCACATTTTTCATTGCTCACTTGTCTGATCAGATGAAAATTTTGAAATATATTGTACTGTGCTATTTTTGGTGCCTTATAACTTTTGGCTATGCTTCATTATTTCTGATTCCTAAAGCTGGTGGGAAGTAATCGAAATTCACGTTTGGGAAAATGAATTCTGTGCGTGTATGTAAAAAATCTTTTAAATATTATATCTGTGGGGTTTTTTTGTGCTTTCTTCTTTTTCTTCCATTCTGCAGGTACAATATTTTGGATCCTGAGATATTCTCATTAAGTAATTCTGGCACTGTAGTGGTGAGAGAAGACGTCGAGAACAACATAGCAGCAACTCCTCCTCTCCTTAAAAAGTCAGGAATGACCGAAACCCAAACTTGTAAGAACTGTTAATGGGTGCACAACTGGAATCAGTTTCAACTTACTTTTTACTTTCTTTTAATTTCTATCCTGACCTTTGTCATTAGTTCTCCACATCATCTTTCAAAGAACACTTATGCCAATTTAACGAGAAGATGTTTCTGAATTTCAAAAGTGTCCTCTGTATTTTCTATTTTTGGCATACGTAGTGTCAAAGAAGTTGTAGTCTATAATGGGGCATTTATAGTAACTCTTGAGCATTGTTTATTGTATTGTATTGATTAAAATGTTACTTTTAATCAAGTGCTTATTCTTTATCCTCTACTTTAGTAACAAGTTTATAAATTCTAATAAATTAGTGATACTAGCATTTGTTTTGCAGAAGCCACGCTACCTAGACCTATCAGATTGATAATATTCTAGATTATGATAATTCTTATCAGTTTCTGTGATTGTTAATTGGTCTGTAGTTTTCTTTAGATTTCCTAACAGGTCAACAATTTCCTGGGTCATTCTGTAAGTCTTTCTTAAAATTATAGACTGAAGTGTATTATTATCTTTCAATTTTTAAGTAGAATAATTCAGGTTTCTTTCTCCACTGCTTGATCCTCAGTGTTTTCCTGTGGCAGAAGATACCTCAGGATCAATTTTTTATCTTCTACCATTTTTCTTCTATTCTCTGTCTTTCAGATTTGACTGTTCTATTATCGCAGCTATTTTCAAAAACATCCTTTGAGGTTCCAACAGGAGGTGAAAGGAGCTGGAAGATTCCTTAGGCAGGAATCAACCAGCCTCTTTGCCTTTTCCAAGGAGGTGTGACAAAAAATAGCAGCTGAATTCACTGCTTCTGTTTGCAGCAGCTTACTTTTAGTTATACTCTTTTGTCTTGATGCTTACAAGTCACTGAGAACCGAGTCACTGAATGTTGCTGAAAACTAATGAAAATCCTGTTTACTACCTCCTAGCCTTTGCAGCAATTCTGAATGAAAGAATTTCATGAAGCGCGTAGCTTACTACAGAGTTCCAATACTGTTTAGCTTGAAATTAGCTTCTGCCTGAAACCTATAGGTCAGATATTATTGTATCCCACTACCATGAACATTTGTGTTTCCCCTTGGAGGGTATTTGGTGTTGAATAAAACAATGAAGCAATTATACATATACCACAGAATTTATAAAAAATCTTCCCTTCTTCCTAACCTCTCCTTTTAAGAGGCCTCAGATTCAGAAAGGTTCTTGGGAGCTTGCCACATGGTGATTTCTTCCTAAAACTTAACTTCTGTGAGCATTGTGTTTTGGCTTTGAGGCTGAAAACTATTTGGTACACATTATTTTGTTCAAACTTTTTTTTTATCCCTACTTCTTCCAATGCTTAAGTAAAAGCATCTTATATTTTAAATATCATAACCTTATAAATATGATAACCTTAACACTGGCATTTCCTAACATTTAAGTATTTAGCTGCCACAGGAAAATCCTAGCTGGCTGATTTTTTTTTTTTTTTTTTTTTTTTGAGAACTTTAACTCATTTTTAACCAGTGAACTTTTTGTCTTAGGTACAGATAAATCTTTTGAGCACAGCATTAAACTGAGTAGAACAGATACTTCTCAAACGCAAACAACAAATGGTACAGAAATATCTGTCTCTCGTTCCCTCAAAGAATACAGCCAGTTTCTGTCAAATACCATTTTATTGGAGCATTTTACAAAAATCTTTTTGCATCTAAGAAGAGCAGTGGTAAGATACACTTTCTTATTAAACATTTTATTTATTATTAAGCATTGCATTGCAATACTTACTAATTTCTACATTAAAAAACCCAACATTTCAGAAACTTCAAAAAAACTTCAGTGTGAAAAAGCAATGACTTCTCATCTTCTTCAAAACATCCAAGTGCAGTGTATGAAATGTCAGACATATCACCTGTCATAATGTATATTTCTATTGAACATTTAATAATTTATATAAATGTTTTATTTTTCATATAGTCTTTGGAACTTTCCTTCTCATGTTTGTTAAATCTTTCTGCAAATACTTGCAGACATACCTTTCCCTTTACAGGTCCTAGTGAATGCCTCAGTAGAATAAACAGAAGGACTAGAAGGAATGGAAAGGAAATGCAGACTGACTACTCTTCCCATAAACCCTTGTAAAACCAAATAAAAACACATGTGTGGTGTGAATTAATTTTTTTTCTTGCTCTCACACCAAAAGCAACTATTAAATTCAATTATAAATTAGTGCTTCTATGAAAATTTCCAAATAAAGGTTCTATAATGCTTGATATAAGATCAAATGTTGAATGATCTGTTATTAAGGATGATCCATAGACTGTAATTTTTAAAGATACCTAAGCTTTGCAGTAAAAGAATGAAGCTTTAAATTTCTGTATTTCCAAAATATAATTCTGTTTTGAATTATATGCATAGGTTCTTGCTCACCGTGGTGGCCACTGGACGTTGCTTCAAAATGCTTGTCGAGAACTTTGGAACTATACGCAAGAATTACAATTGATTGCTGACCATTCACATTCCCATATGGATGCATTTCCCATTACCACAGGTTTTCTTAGGAACACCATCTGGTTGCCATTTTATTTGGCATCAGACATGATCATTGATATGGTAACTGAACTACAAGCAAGCAGCTCTCTTAAGGTAACAATTATTTTTATTCAGACAGTATACTCTTTGTTATCACATCATCAGTAGAGATAATTTTCTTTCTCTTGCATTATATTATGGTATCTCCAAGTTACTCTCTGTAACAAGTTTTTAGAGAATCTTTGTAATTTGATTTGTCCTAAAACCAAGTTTGAAAATAACAGGTAGAATAATGTTTCTTTACTGTAGATTGTGGATCCTGAAGGAGACTTCTGCATTCCCAGTTGTTTGGGAGGTATTATGGATGAGAATGGTGGTTCTAATCTCCATCCACAGTCTCCCCTGGATGATGTGAATGTGGTTGACTTGAAATGGATATGTAATCTGATTCTTAAAACAATAGAATTGTCATATCAAATGAAGAAGTGGGAAGCACTGGTACACATAGCTGTACAATTTAACATATTTACACAGTAAGTGACACCAACTCTAATAAAAACTAAAAAGCAACATTAGCTAGTTAAATATACCATTATTATGCTTCATTACTATACTTTGCTTTTTTTCAGTGAGAGATACACTGAACAAGTGAGTCCGCTGCTAGTGTATGCTCAGAGGCAGCTACTGGAAAGGATACAGCAACTCAGTGGCCCAGACAGCCATGAATCTCATCTCATAAAATCTCTGTCTGATAATGCATATAAGGTGAATCACGGATTTATTTTTTGGCACTGACTCTTAATGTGAACTAAATATGGAGGAGTACTTTCACTGATTAGATTAATATGGCTTTTCATAATGTTCACAATTAATTATAATAAATTAATGAACATAATTGATTGAAGTGCATGAAAAAGCTTATATGACATGATTCCAGAAACAGCAGAGGTCTGGACTTGCTGACCTGGAGAACATTTCTTCCATGCATAATTTACCCATTCCATATTATGAGCCTAAATCTAATTTCATGTTAGTTCTTGGTGCTGCTCTTTTAACCTGAAAACATTGATTTGGATATTGTGCAACCTTTGTGACTAATTAAAATTAAATACAAAGAGATTGCTTTGTTTCTGCATTGGAACACTGCTCCTAAAGACCAAAATTAATCAAATTGAGTTAACCCAAACACTGACAATACCAATAAAAAACTTGAAAAACTTGATCACCAATAAAAAACCCCTAAGCTGCTCAGCAAGTTCCTCATTAGAAGCTATGGCTTTATATATTTAGTAAACTGATGTTGCCACTTGGAAATTTTTCATGGAATTAGCTACAAAAAATTAGGACTTTCCTTTCTTTAACCTAAGGTTTATTTTTAAGAAGTTTTGCTAAAGTCAATCGCATGATTGATATTTTTAATATATTTCTATTCCTAATATAAACACAGGACTTGAAGGAAAGGGAGGAAAGTGGGGTTTGGAAGTCCACATGGGTTTGTTCTGAACATGAACATGGGGTTCAGGAGCTACTGCCTTGCCTAGAGAGTGCATGTTGCTGCTCAAGGCTTGCAGGAACTCAGAAGGCACTCCTGGCTTGTGAAGAGCGGCTGAGGTGCTCTGTTTTGTCCCTCTGTAAGGCTGTTTCCTGCTGAATTCACTCAGGCCCTGCTGTTCAGAACATGGTCCTTTGTCTAGAAAAAGGGTGGTGTGATAAACCACTACTTACTACTGTAATCTCACCAATGTGGAAAAGTAATCATAGTTTTGAAAGACAGCTTAAAGAATAAAGACTAATGTTAGTTAATAGTAATAAGGATTGTTCCAAAAAGACATAATCAAGTGAGAAATTTGGAGGGTTTGGCTACATTTCACAGTGTAGTGCCATTCAGATTGTCTAGAAGTAGCTCTAAATTGTTTCTTTTGCTTCTGAAGTGACGTAGCTACAATAGCAAACCAAAATGTATATGCTGGATTAGCCCTTTACAGAAGTCTGGAAGTTTGCTTCTGCAACAGGGTTAGACTGCTTCTGTTACTTGCTTAGAGCTATTTTGTGTAAGCCTAAGCAGCATTACATCATGCTTTACAGGCAGTGTGCTCTTTAGGCATATTTACAATGACAGGTTCTTTGAAAGCATGCGTTTATCCAGACAAATAAATATTTGGAATATCTGCTGAATATTTGGAATTTGGAATATTTGCTGAACATCAATGAGTTGCTCATGTTTATGGCAAATACCAAATAAAATACAAGTTTAATTCATTAACATCTAAATATTTGTATGTTATATCCAATATTTAGGTGTTGCGAATTTTTCACCTCTTACTGACAAGGATACTAGTTATAGGTCATTGGTGTATTTGTAAATTAGTAATCTTTTATTTTGTCATATGACTGAACATTTAGATGTAACTTTAAGCACCAAATATTGATCTTTCTGAATATTTTTCAATTATCATGAAACAAAACTTACTTTTTAGATGAGTTGCAGAAACTACATAAAGCAGAAATTACAGCTGCCTGTTGCCAATTCTGCTAGTGAACTGACATTTCCTGGAAGCTTTTTCTATCCTGAGATGAAAAATGATTACACAGGTCAGAGCACATTTCAGTATCGTGAGTTCTCTTTTCTCCCAAATCCCTTCCTTCTGTTTTCCTCCTTATCATAGGTCTTCTACTGCTCCTTTAATCTGTTTCTTTTAATATAAATTCAGTTTTGTCTTGAAATTTTTATTCTTGATATTTTGGATGGACAGTAACGTTGTCAAGACCTTTCCGAATATATTCAGACTGTATCTGAAAGCAGAGGAAAGCAGTTGTCATCCAGATGCCAGATGACCTACAGTATGTTGAGTGAGCTTGGTGGTCTTGGTCCAGTTTTCCATTGGTATTGTTGGATATCCAGTAATATACCCAGAATTTGATGTCAACCTGCACTTTTATTAATAGAATCAACAGAAAAACTGAAGTGAAGTATAAGATGACGAAACATCTCTTTTACCTACAGTTGTTCTTTCCAGTCAGGATTAAAATGTTATAGTCATTAATTAAAGTTTGTAAAGCATAGTTCCTCAGATCACAGAGATGTCAACACATTGCGCACAAAGCTTTGGGTGGAATTCAGCTGAAGAAAGTCATTGAACACTAACTAATGCTGTATATAAGAAGAGTAGATAATATTATGCATTCAGTGGGAAAAACATGCCAACTCACAGGTTTGGTACATAGAAACTATGGTAATTGTAGTAAATAGAATCAGCAGTTGTAGTAAAAGATTTGTTTCCAGAATTCAGAGCAGAGGGCTGAGCTAAGGCATGCCCAGGGCAGATGGAGTTCAGGGAATATAGATGTCATATGATGACCAAAATATAACACTGAAAATGATCGAAACGCTTGCAAGTGTCCCTGGTGGTTAATAATTTTGCTTTAATTCATAATCCAACTGGAAGTAAAGGTGACAATTACATTAATATATTTTAGTTTTGAAGCTGTGGAATTGTTCCAATATATGTTTTGCAGGCTGATTTACTAAAAATATATTCTTATGTAATGCAAAATTGTTCTCCATAATAATTAATTCCTTTTAGATCGCAGTCAAGTGAAAGCCCTAGTTTATGTACCTCTTGATGTGAACGATACACTGACTTGTTTTAGAGAAACTCTACAAAAATCTAAATATCACAGCAGAGCACTAAGACACAGCAGGAAACTACTTTCATTATTTCTTGCACACACACAAGGTGAGTTATTTATTGAAGTGTTTTTTACTTAATAAATTGTATATGCAGTTAAAATAGTAAAAAGTTAAAGGAATAGATTTTTTTTTAAATTCAGGTTTTTGTATTAACAATTAGAAAAAACATAGAATATAAAGTTATATACAAAGGTCTGAAATCCCAAGCTCTAAGCCTGATTTCCTATGATTTGTGTCTCATGGTTGGATGATAATTTTTTTTTTCATCCAGCTGTCCATCTGGAGCCAAACCTCTGTCAGAGGACTGATTGGCAGATCTTCCCAAGTTTATTTTCTCTAACAGAGCACATATTTTCATTTGGTTGCACTGGCCAATGAGTTAAGTTCAATGAGTTTAATTAGGAGATAGACAGAATCATAGCATAGGAAACCAGTTAAAAATAAGGTATACATGAATTGTATATTTGTTCAAGTAATGTGGTGTGGAAATATTTGTGGTGCTGGAAATAGTATAATATTTTTCCTAACTGATCACATAAATCACTTTTCTGGTCTAGAAAATGCTGGAAGAGCAATCAGCAGTCATATACCTTCAAACAGAAGGCTGGAATTTAATGTGGGAGCTGAATTGATATTTCTACCAACACCATATGACCTTTCTCAAGAAAAATTTAGTTTCCACGTTATGGTTGAGAGTAAACCAATACCACAGTCACAGCTTCCAGTAGTTATCTCTTCCTATGAACAAACAATTGGTAATTTTTTTTTCATAAATTTCTGTTTACAGCTAATATGTAATATCGTTCTGCCTATCTGTGTTCATCTATGTTTATTCCAGTGTTATATTCCTCTGTCAGACAGCTATAACTGTCTGAAAGCTGGTTTCTAGAAATATGCAACCTTTTTCTGTTGATTCAGAAAATCTGAGTTAGAGCCTAGACAAGCCACTAGCTGGTTCATAACCTCTACAGTTATCTTATCTTATGAAAAAGCATTACTCAGTGCTGTTATACTGATTAATCCCAAATTAAAAATCTGCTGTAATGTTTGGCAGATTCATTTTACTTAGGTTGTCTCCAAGCAAACAGACCTTTTGGATTCTATGCATTTGAATATGAGACCTAATTGCTTGGCTTTTGTCATTCTAGCATGGCTTTACTCATACAGTTACAGGTCAGCTTAGGTAAATAGGTCCATAAATACATCCTACTCTTTTTTTTGTAAAGTTAGCGGAAATAAGAAACTCTATATTTGAAGGTAAAACATGAAAGCCTAATAAATCTTTCAAAAAATATTTGTGCATAGAATTACATGTGAATGCATGTCTACTTCTCATGCAAAATTTGTTCAAGATTCAGTAACTGATTTAATGACGTGACAATATTTTTTATAATTTATTAAAAAATAAATAACAGGAATCCTTGAAATAAGCAACCAGAGAGACCTCAAGGTTCAGGCTCTACATGAACTTGGAAATCTTCACTTTTATGCTGGAAACAAAAGGTACATAGTTATTTGATTTAAAAAGAGCATGGTTTATTTTTTTTTAATTGGCATTCATATACCCTTCAACTGTCTTGTAAGTTCTCGTGCTGTCCTCAAGTCCATATAACTTCTTTAATCTAACTCACTATTAGCTATATGTTGAGAGGCTTTTTTTCCCTAGAAATTGTTTATTTTTCTTAGCTAGCTAATTGCAATTAAGGAAATTAATTAAGCATCTCTATGTGTTTTTAGGAAGTAATATATATTGCTTGACAATGTAATTTTAGTATAAGTCCTAATAAGTCTGTTGACCAGGAATGGTATCTTTCTGTGTTGTAAAAAGTGTATTTCCATCTTTGACCTAATCAGAATTAGTTATAACTCAAGCAATAAAGGTAAAATGAAGCAAGTCTTATCTTCCACTTTGGAAAATGTCAGGAATATGATGAGAACATTTTTTATGTGTTACAGAGCTGCTTTTAAATATTGGTGTCAAGCCCTTGATGAAACACTCAATATTGCTGATGCTCTTAACAACTGGCAAGAGTTAGGTTTTCCAAAAAATGCTACAGACTGCTTTGCAGTTGGAAGATCAACTGATATTAGTCAGAAATTTCTTTCTCAGGCTGGAATTTGGGGATGTTTACATGCAGCAGTCTTAGTGGCTAAGATAGCTCAGTAAGTATTTTATCTATATATGTATTTCTTTCACATTTTAAACAAATTGCGCATCCAGGACAGTAGGCAGTTGAAACTGATTTAAAAACACTAATGAGTTGCTATAAAAAAAGACTTATCAAAGCAGAGAAATTTTTTCTTTCAAGGATAAAGTTGCTCTTTTGGAGAATATTGTTTGTTCCCTTTTCTTGAGTGCTCATCTTTGATCATAGTTACAGATGTATACTGTATGGAGAGATCACTGAAATAAAACAAAATGATAAGAACTCGTAAGTGCGAGGATTTTACAGTCATATTGATTTTCAATTGAAATATCACATCTCCCAAGTCATTGCACATATTAAATATTAATGTATCTTGAGGGCAGATTTACTGCCTAAAATACTCATTTTCTGGTGAATTACAACTAAATGAAATTTGAATCACTGTATTAAAGTCTACCATCAATAAATATTTCCGTTCAGTGCTCTTTGCTGGTAAAACACTATGGATGTAATTCTGAGCTGTTCCTCAATGTATTGTGCAATATAAAAATATACAAAATATAAAATTTAGAAATATCTAAGCCAGGTCTAAATGACCTTAGAAGCATTATACCCATGAAAGGGCATAGCTTCATCTAAGTGAACTGTCTTACCTGAGGAGCAAGCCATATTAATAGCACTGCAAAATATCTGTAAAACAAAATAGCTTTGAAAGTATTAGCATGGGTATTTCAGGATGAAATGACATTGTCACACTCAGAATTAGTGCCCAAGAGGAAAAGGAGTGAGTTTAAGTTGATTCTAAACAACAGCTCTTCTAATTCTGAGCTGTGGTGCAGTCTTAGGTCCAACTAGGCAAGACCCAATCCCTAGTTGCTTTTACAAGTGCTCGTGGCACATATTTGCTGCACTGTATACTATACCTTTACTGCTAATATATCCATTCCAAATCCTTGTAGGGATCTGAATGGAGCTGTCTTCTCAGCTTCTCCTTCAGGCAGATCTTTTCTATTCAGACCTGTCTTGGACTGTTAAACATCTTTCCCTTGAGTTGCTTTTTCTAAAGCAACTTAGTTTCAGGCTGTAAAATGCAGATTAAAGGATTCAAATATTGTACTAAAAATTTCTGTCATTGTAGATCAGAGGAGTACCCTGCTACCAGGAAGGTTTAAAGCTCTAGTAAGATACTGTGTGGGATTAATTTAATCTAGCTAGACACCTACCATGTGAAAGTCCATGTGCTAGTTATCCTAGGCTTCCTTTACGAAAGAAATACACTTTAAGGTGTGAGTTGCTTGACCTTTTTTATCTTTCTAGTTTTGTATGAGATGAATTTTGCACTCAGATTGCTTGTTTCTCTCCTTTAACTTCAAAGACGATCTAGGCAACTCCCTTTGTCTAGGTATCTCTTTGGTCAAATGCTTTTTTTCTCTGCATGGCATGGCTAAGCACCTATCTACAGAACAAGCAGCTCTTTTCCAGTATGGAAACATCTAGATTGTCTTAGTATCATTTTTTATTATACTAGATAAAAAGAAAAAGAGTTTGAATAATTTATATTGATGGGCACATTCATATTTCCCATTATTTCTTGTGCTTCAGGTATATGACAACATCAAAGATAAGATTAAGAACTAAATACTGCTGTTTTTCTGCTACACTTTTTAAGGTAAGAATACAATTTCAGTTAGAATTAATGAAGTTGACAAATTGCTTCTAAAATTTAAATCTCAGTAACCCTGTATTAAAATATTTCTCTTTTCAGTTTGATTGTAAAGGAAAACTGGAGATCAGAGGTAGCTGACAATTTATGCACATTAGATTAGATGTTTTTATTCTCTGATTTTTAACATTATTTGTGTATTATAGCCTAAAAATTATCACTTCAGTAAGAGGCTAGTGTCTCAGAAATAATGAAATACAGAAAAGCGAAGATGGCTAACATATTTGGCAATCAAATAAATTTTTCTTCTCTTGAAGTGTTCTGCTCAGGAAGAGCTGGATGACATCAACAATAGCAGAGTGCTTCTTTCACATTTTTAGAGTCTTCACAGATGTCATAAATTTTCAACCAGGAGAACAGACTCTTCAGAAGTTTTTGAATCTTTTTTAGCATTGAAAGATATTGGTTTGTAATATTAAAATCTCAACTCTATAAGAAGTTTGCTCTAAAAATAGAGGATAGTCAAAATGATTCAGTGTCATTTACAAAGAAAAGTGATACAGGAAGAAGAACTGCCAGTAATACTCCACTGAGATCAATGCTTACTCATCCCAGTGCAGCATCAGGAAGTTAGTTGGCTTCTTCCAAAACAAACCAATGACGCTTTCTAACATCTTGGGCCAGCACTAGTTGTGACTGTACTAGTCCATGTTTAAAACCTTAAGCTCAAAAAAGGGAGAAAAAGTTGAAGAAACGAAGGTAAAGGAGATTTTTGACTAGCACTGTAATTGCTAGTGGTACAAAGCTGAACAATTTCGATTCCTCCTTTTGACAGAAATAGTAGTAAGCATTTGTTCCAGTTGTATAATGGTAGAAATAATTGTGACTTGACTGAAATGGATCTGATATTAATTGGGATAGGAGCAGCTTGCAGGGTGAGTGTCTTGAAAAATATAATCAATTACTGTCACTGTACGTTGTGAAGCTGAAGCCCATAATTTGTTCCTTGACTTGGAAAGCTTTTATAATCTTATTTAAATTCCACCTCTGGTATAGGCTTTAGGCTTGTTAATATCTCAGATCTGAGTATGCAAATGCCTATTTCTCTAGCATATCATTGCTAATTACAACAAGATAAACACAATTGGGAAGGAATATCCAACATCAGAGACAATGTTAGCACTCCTCCCTTTTTAAAGGAGGAACATTTAAGTTATTTCCTAAAAGTTCACATCAGTCTTAAGTTACATGATTTAAGCTGTACTAGCTGACCTAGTTAAAGGTGGAACTAGGGTAGAAGTAACTTTTAACTGGCCTTGAAGTCAGCAGCTCTCCCAGAAACTATAGCTAAGATGCTGGCAAGGCAAGGACTTAAGGCTAAGTAAAATCAAACTGGTTTTCTTGCATTGTGGTGAAAAGAAAAAGATTTTTCTTCTGATGAAATACATTTTACATGAAACAACATTGGACTGGTAAATAACTGTTTGAACATATCCACAAATAATCTCAACATTTTTTTCCTATGCATATTCCTTGATTATGGAGATGTTTGAATAAATTCTGAAGTTCTTTCTGTCTATTGATCAGAGGCTTATCCTAAGGATTATCTAAGAAGTCTTCATGAGAACCCCTACTATTTTCCAGTGCTTAGAGATTTATTTGGTATGCTTTGACTTGGAATCTGAGAGAAACGTCATTGGTTCTTTAGGAAGATTTTTCATTACCTGCACAGTACTTCCTAAGGAATCTTTCATTATTTTTTTCTACACCTATATTAGTTTTTTCTTTTGCTTGTTCTATGGAATACTGTCCTTAGACTATTTGCAGCCTTTTTTTTTTTCCCTCTATCAAGTTCACACACAAAGCATTTTTTTCTAAAAAGATTTTTCATGGGTTTGTCTGGAAACAATTGGATAGTTAAGACATTGACTGTGATTTATGAATTCATTTATGAGTCTCAAGGGTTGGAGTTTTAAAGTGTTTCACTAAAGCCTATACATTTTTCACAAATAGTTCATTATTATTACTTTCAGACCCTGTTTAGAGCTTCTCTTCCACATCCAACATCTGACTGTGACTTCGCACAATATGAAACAAATATGCTTATTCCTGGTATCGACTTGTTCTCTGATCGCTACCGAGCTGATATCTCTACTGTAGTTGCAAGTCTGAAGTTCCTTATGTTTGAACTACATTGTGCAAAACAAAATTTAATAGTAAGTATTATTTTTATACTCTGGAGTTGAATATTAAGACATCAGATCTTATTTTTTGGTGTGTGCGTACTTATAAGATACCTCAGAAGCTCTAGCAAAATACCTGTATGGTTAGGTTCTGTGGCACTGAAATAGAGGAAAGGTATAGCTTGCTGCCTATAATTTTCAGGATATACAGGGTACTTGTTTATTAAGGAAGATGACAACACTTAGCTTAGACATTTTAGAGGAAATTTCCTATTATATAGAGTTTGAAATACGCTGTACTGAGAATTACTTTAAATGCAGTATGTCCAGAATGCTTTCGTAATTTTACTTTCACATTCGGTTAATAAAAGTCCCTTCTGCATTTCTCTTTCTCATGTTTTCTTATTCCTCTGTATGGAGTGGTTTTACAGCTTCCCTCTTATTTTGATCATGTGCTTATTTCCTCCATTTAATGACTGACCACTTTCACCTTAATCCAACTTCTTTCAAAGGTGCAGTGCTGTACATTGGAATAAATAGTTTGAATTTCTTACTAGCACTGAAAAAGGTGCAATTCTACCTCTGTTCCTGTTTGGTTGTGTATACTCTAACAGATTTTTCATGTCAGGTGATTATTGTGTACCTCTATAAATCAACTCTCTGCATGACAGAAAATTCCCCAGCGGAAAAAGTAGATAGTTTTCTGCTGCTCTAATGAGTTGAATCCACTTATGTAAAGGTCCTGCAAGTGGATGAGCCAGTGCAATGGAGGAGAAAAGATCGCGTGGCTGGCAGCTGGAGAGTAAGAAAAGGTTAGGGGGTGGAGATGGAAGAGGAGTTAGAAAGGAGGAGGCAGCAAGATGTTACCTCTTTTTTTTGTCAGCAAGCCATTCATTGAATTGATTTCTTCCGGAACTTCAGGCTAAGTGTCTGTCTTACCTCCTGTAGTTGCCTCTTCCCACCCTACTTTACTGGAGTTCACTTTGTTATTAAGCCTTGTCTAACTGCCCTCTCTATGGGAGATCAAGTGAGATCAAGGAGCAGACAGTTACCTGGAGGCAGGGAAATTTAATTTGACTCCTTGCTTCACATGGCCATGCACATTTTTGATTCTTTCTGCACTTGCACTAGCAGAATATAGATCCAGGTCATAGATCATGGTCAAAGCAATTGCAGTTTCTGCAGGATGAGAGTTTCATTTCCACTGAATTCTTAGTGTGTGGGAATGTTTTGGATGGTGGGGACTAAGTTGATTTGACACTTTAACAAAAACACATCAAGAAGTTTTATGAAAAATAAGACTTCAAAGACTAATTTTGTTGAACTGCTTCAAATATCAATTGGAAACTGTCTAGGTACAATTAAAACATTTGCCTCAGGCATTTGTAATCCAAATTCAGAAGTAATAAGCTACTTTATGAAAAACTAAAAGTGCATTTGACAAGAAAGTAACAATGTTATTAGCATTTTCCAAGCTCAGGGACATTTTAAAGTGAAGAAAAATGTACAACAATTAAATTTTGTAAGTTCTTTCCTTTTCAATAAACAAATAAATCTGTTAGGAAATAATCTGCTTTTTCTGAAATATTATTATATTATTAATATTTTCTGAAATATTAAAACTCAATTAAAAAATTTTTTTTTTGTTAGTTGCCCCTACAAAAACTTTCAATTTGAAATGAAAGCAAATAAATTTGCCAGTAAGCCTCATCACCATCCAGTTTATTTTACCATTGGTATCATTTCACTTGGACAATTGCTGGACTGAACTGTATTTATTTTATAAAGCTCATCGAATTCTACAATTCTGTTACACTGAAAAAATTGTGACATCAAAATGCAGACAGTTTTAGGAATCATTTACATCAACATCTTTCCAGTAGGTTTACTCACTAATGGTATAGTAAAAAAACCCATGTTGAACACAGAATAATTTAGGGAACCTTTACTTTCTACATTGTGAATCATATATAAAATAGTGTTAAGGGGTTAGCTTTAGCCAGCTGAAGAACTTTTTAACATGTTCATCCTTCATAGAGCGTAAGAAAAGTAGTGGTGGTATGTGTCAGTGAAAGCAGTACTCCTGTATTATCTGTATATTTGTGATTGATACATAATTGCAATGTACATTTCTAAAATTGTACCCTTTATGACATTTATAACTAGATGACCTAATATTTTCATACAGATTTTACCATTGTTCACATTATATCAATACTTTGTTTCTGAGATTTGTAAGGACCCTGCTAAATGTATTGAAGGAAGAATCTTCAAGGTAATTAAAGAAACTTTATGTTTATCACAGCATATTGTATTTCAAATAAACTTTTCATTTCTTTGTTAAATGTAGTCAATTTAAAATTTCAAGTAATGCTTTAATGTTCAGCTGTTGCTTAGTGTTTCTTAGCACAACAGATTGTAGAATAGGACTACTTTCTAAATGGAATTATTATTTATATTCTCAATTTCAGTAGAATGTGGAGTTATTTATACAGTTTTACTGTTAATGTCCTACATAGACTGTTAAGTACTTCCAGAATTTCTTTCTACTCTCCATTTAACAAGCATTCTCCTTAAAGATATGGTAATAAGATTTTTCCCTCTTACATCCAAACTTTTTACTTGGTAATTTTTATCTTGTTCCACTGTTCCTTTAAATGTTTTCTTAAGTGCAAAACAAGTGATTTTTTTGTTCCCAATGCTCACTTCTGGATTTGTTACCAATATCATAGTGGAACTGGTTGTCAGACTTTTGTAATTTCAGTAATGTTTGCTTGTTGGTTTTGTTTTGGGTTTTTTTAATCCCTTGGTTCCTTTTAAAGGAATCTAACTTGTAGTAAGAGTCACAGTATTATTGGTTTTAGATATTTTCAGGAAATGCTTATACGAGTTAGGGAGAGTAGCTGAGTACTACGAGATGAAGATGAGTAAAACCTATGAAACAGATGTTGATAAGGGGCTGATCTTGAACTGACACTCAAAGCTCTAGCCAGATGAATTAAGTTCATCTCCTTTGTCAGGAGCAAGTTTTTGAAGAATATGTTTTTGATTTTTTTTTTCATTTTTGTTTTTAAAAGTGAAAGACTCATCTTTGATATTTCACTTATTAGAAAACATTTCTTTTCATTGAACATTCTCCACCAAGGTACTATTCCAGTAGCCAAATGTACTTGAAAATTACCTTTGAATACATTTTATTTTGAGCAAAAATAATAACTGAAAAGAATTTAAATCAAAGGCTCTGTTATTTTTTCACAGATTAAAGTACTTACAGAGATAGGATTTTTTACAGAGGCCTTTCATGAACTGTCTTTGCTTAACTGTGGAGAGAGAATTCCATGGAAAATACCTACAGGATACAGAAAAATTGAACAAATGAAGGTAAACACTAGAAAAGTACAACATCAAATTGTAACATTCAATTCTTTTCATGAAACAGCACATACTCCATGTCTGCAAGTTATCACATATTCCTTAAAAATCCCCAAATTTATTTCAATAGGCAGCTCAAATAGTAGGCAGTGAATGACATTAATTTCTTTCACTGAATAGCAGGAACAAAAATAAATTTTGAAACATACGTACTGTCTGGTTTATGCAATGAGTAATGCAGATAATACTGTTGAAAAAATAATGTATGATTTCATATGTAGACATAAAAAATACGGATAAAGTTCTTGCCCCATTAGTAGTAAAATATTTGCAATCCATTCACAGATCTGTGTTCTGGAGAAAAGCAGAGGAGGTGTCTGCTAATTCTGCAGTTAGATTTGGGATTTGGAAATGTAAAAAACATAAAGGCAATTGGTGGTTGGTGTTTCTAGAGCTCCTAGAATTTGGAAAAGAATTTTTGTTGGTTTATGCCTTTTTCTGCCCTTGCTTCAAGTTGAAGAATCCTGGTGAATCGCATAGGAAGTGTAGGTATAGTTCTGGGTCTTGGGTTATGGTGCAGAAATGGAAAGCCTGTAGAAGCCAAGTAACTGTTGGTGTTTTCAGAGCCCTCAGACTGTAGTTGGAAATGCACTACACTTGTCCACTGCTCTGCTAACTTGCTTATTTTATGCTCATATTGTAACACATTACTTATTTTTGGTGTTGTCCATTTTACAGGCCTTACAGAAATTTGACTCCACAAAATCTCTCCTGACTGTTACAAATTTACAGGTAAAAAAAAACAACCCAAAACTGAAAGAGCTAAAAATTTTGTGCTAGACATAAATATTTTTTTCTCTGACATCAGTTAGAAATTATTTGGTAGAGAAAATATACTTTTTATTAGTAAAAAACAGTAAATAGAAAACACATTCTCCTCAACATTTTACCATTTCTTAAATTTTAAATGTTATGGTTGACCTTTCAAGGGAGAGGCAAGAACCATTTTCAGACAGGTGACCTAATATGTACAAATCTGTGATTTGTCTGTGCAAAGTGTATTAGTAGAATAACTCAGATTTTGTCATGATATGTAAGGTATGGTGTTTATCCCGCTAAAATATCAAGAACATCAGTCATCTAGCCTTATCATTTCTGTCAATCAGAGCTGTCTTCATAGATTTGTCCTAATTCAGACTGGGATTGAAGTACATTTCTGGGGAAAAAAAAAAAAAGAAGGGGGAGAGAATCTGTAAACCAGTTAATGAACAGTCATTTCTTATTTTAATTAAAGTTACATGTGCAACAATAAGTTTTGGGTTTTTTTTTCAGTTTTATTGATTTTCTTTCCTTTGCCTTGTCACAGATCCATTGTGCCAGTAGGTGTAAATGTTAGCAGAATGTGGAAAAGAAGCTGTATCATAAAAACAAACTGATAAATTAGAAAAACCCCACTTTTTCCTCCACTTTTCTCTCTTTTGTTTACAGTAAGCTTGTCTGTCTCCTACAACAGTCGATATTAGAAGACAGAAATGAGATGTCCATCTTGACGGCTTTTGATCTCACTGGTTTCAGATTTATTTTGAAGTTGTGCTTCATCTAAAGCTTTTGATTTGAGCACTTCGCTGTCTATATGGGGCTCTTATTGGTCTCCTTATGATTTTGCAAAGCTGTGTAGACTTTCAACCTTTAAATTTATTAATCTAAAGTGAGAATATTAAACTTGAGATAAAACAAGGATGCTATAATGAATAACAAAAAAGATTATAAGAAATATGCTAGAATGGTCTGGATACAAGATTTTTTTTTCCTTCCTTAATCTTTTTAGTTAGGGTGAATTGTAACAACAGATTTTGAGTTGAGATTTCTGAACTACAGATTTACCTACATATATTTTGTGACCACTTTACCTCCAAAGGTGTTGTGGACAATGCGGAAAATTAGAACTCACACAGAGCAATAGCTGTAACTTCAGAAATGCACTTTCTACTGAAAACCTGAGGCTGTAGTACTAAGTAGTGCTAAGTAGTACTAAGGGGTGAATTAAGTTTGGAAAGGAAAACAGCAACTCATCCATAATGACTAAGAGCATGTGACTAATGTTATTCATGTTAATTGTTGATAAACAAAATTATTAATAGAAACAGAATATGTCTTGAATAAGAAGAATTTAAAATATGTCATTTCAAATAGTCCAAATTGTTAACTTTCTTGTAGGTACTGGAAGACATATTTAATTGGAATTTGTCTTTAACAATGGTGCCACTGTGCAATGAACGAATTATGAATAAATTAACCTTAGCCAAAATGCATTTCATCATTTGCCTTTCTGCCACAATAAATAATATACCTGAAAAAGTGGAAAAACACATCTATTCTGTTGATAACAACAGCTTGGAGGAGCCAAGCAGAATTACAACATCAAATGTAACAGGTAATTATAAGGGTGGTGGAAAAGTGCATTTATTCTACAACTTGTTTCAAGCATAGTTTTTCCACTTTTAACTGCATACGCATTAACGTGTTATATTAGAAACAATATTCATATTAAATATTGCTGGAAAAATTAGTTTTTATTGAAATAATAAGCATTAAGATTTTTCAAGGATTTTTAAGCTAATATCTCTAATATTATTAGAGCTGTATTCCATTCTTCCTTACGTATTTTGATATTGAAAGTCCCAATTACAAATAGAGAAAAAAGAGGAATATTCTTTAAATTACTGAAAATGCTTTGGTTCTGCTTCTGTTATATTAAATTTCATTTGAATTGTATTTGACAGTTGATGCAGATGAGAATTCAGGACAAGAGGAACGAACATTCGCAATGGTGAAGCTCGTTGACTGTAAAGATGAATTAAATACAGCCAGGCTGAAGGTAATTTCGGTCTTTAGGAAAAAGGGCTTAAGAAACTGCAGCTTATTCCAAAAACATTTCTAATGCTTTCAATGTAATGGAAATTATGATGGGAGGATGGCCTGAATAAGGGGGCTAGAAATTTCATTTCTAATCTGATTGTAATCTTACTAGCCACACATGAAGTCTTCGTGGTTCAGCGTAATTTTTCAAACCATCTAGCTTATGCTCTCTAAATGTACATGGAAAATATTGTCACAATCAGATCTCAGTATGAATGTTTCAGCAACAAGGGTGAAGATTGAAAGAGATTTCAAGGATAAAATAATCTCCTTTTAGAGGTGGTGCCTGCAGACTATGTCAGAGACTTTTTGATGGGGTAGTGTGCTCTAAAAATAAATGGAAAACCATTCTTTACCATATGTGAAATGTCTCATTTTTTCATATTCCTCTGTCTGATACTTTATTTTGGAGAAAACATACCACAGCTTATTAGCTTCTTTGTTTGAAGGGGCTTTTTGTTTGTTTAGTTTTGGGGTTTAGGTTTTGTTTTCTTTTGTTTAATTGTAAACTTCATGCTTGGCAGTTTCACGTTACTAAAGGACCAAAAGTCAGGGCTGGACATACTCTTCTTTCAGAGAGGTCTTCCACTTTGGAAGTATCAACTTTGGGCCATTGTTACAAACAAAGTAATGTACAAAATACATCTGGAGAAAGGGAGGATGATATTTTATGTCAATTGGTATATGCCATCCACTATAAACTTGAAAGTTTTGGTAGAGCTTGACAATAACTTGAAAATAACTAAAATAGAAATGTTGAATTAATTTGTATGAGGCTTGTTTAAGAGGCATAGTATATTCCTTACCCTTCTGATTTTTCTTTAACCATTCTATTATTTTGATTTTTAAATAGAGCTCTGAATTCATTGAGGAAACTGGTCAAAAAGGAAATTGGACGATACAAACCTTTGAATTATTTTTATATCATGCTGAAAGCTCCACAATTGGGATTTTATTTAAAATTATCTTTCTTTTAGATTTGTTTTTCACAGCTTCTTACAGCTTTATTTATCAGAAAGACTGTAAATCATAGCTGAACTTTCAGGATAGATACTGCACTCAAGGATCTGTGAAAGTATAGCTAGAAAAGAATGTAATACTTCTTGCAACATCTTTACTACTTTATTTTAATATTGTACATTATTATTTAAAATTACTAAGCATAGTAAGAAGTATAGTATAAAATTATCAAGTATAGCTGTAAGATAAAGATAGGAATGAAAAAATCTTGAGTAATATTGCTAAGCCGTAAAATATGTAGTTAAGCATAAATTGTGATAGTACAGGCACAGTTAAGATGTTGCTACTTTCAACGCATTGCATCTGTAAACCTGAAAAAAGCAAAATTAACCCCCTAGGTTATTTATAGAAAAGGCATATTGTATTCAAGTTGGTTTCTTTTAGGTTGCAGAATTTTTAAATTTCTTTCACTATATTTTTTTTTTAAATCATACAATGCTATGTTCTTCTCTAGGGGATTTTGTTGACAGAAGCTGAAGAAAGTCTTAGCCATCTTGTGCAGAACATAGAGGGCAAATACAATGGGGAGATATCTCGGTGTTGTGCTGAAGATTTAGAGGCTCTTATTGAGGCCAAACTACAGCTTGCTGCTATTTCTCAGCAAAGGCATCAAGCAGCTTTCAGGTAAGTAGTATTATGAACAACTTTATGTTGCACAGCCTTGATTAGAGAAGATTAAAAGAAAAAAAAGCAGCAATTTTTTTATTTGAATCATTTAGGTCTATATTAATATTCTAAATCTTAGTAACCAGCCATAACTACCCCACTAGTATATCTACAAATATAAGTTCTACTGGTGTTTCATTTTTTTATTATTGCTTTACTTCACTTTTTAAAAGATCATCACTTATTGGCCTATAATTTCTCTGTAAGGTGTTTTTCTGACAGTTATATACAAAATAAAAGAAAAAGCTGCCATGTTCACTGTTTCTGTTAAAGTAAAAGTATGGATATGGTAGGTCATGTGGTTTTTATAATTTTAAAGTGTACAGCACAGCACTAATGTTATTTCTGAACTACTGAATTCTACTTTGTTTTAGAATACCCTGTTTTACTGTCCTAAAAGAAGATTTCCTCTTAATGTACTTATCGGTGTAAAATTGAAGTGGTAAAATATTTTTTAAATTAATTTGATTAAAAAGCATTGATGTAACATTCAACATATTAGAATAGATTTAGCAGGCATTAATTATATTGTTAGTGATAGTGTGCAAAATACTGTTGTATTTACATGACCTGTTGGATATTTTCTCCAAACTATAATTTCCAAATTCTGTGATTTTTTTGAGGTTCTGATTTCTTTTGGAGAACTTAATGAAATTACATTTGTGTTGTTCTTTGAATATATGAGGTATATAGAAATACATTAACTCTTTGTAGATGTTAAATTCTGAACATTGTTTTGATATTGTAGTTAGAAGGTGTCTTCTGTTTAGCATACCTCTAATTTTAAATTAATTTGTGTAAGAAGAATAATAGTTTAACAATAATTTTTTATTCGTGTCAAGCTCTTTTTATCTAATTTTTTAATAGGTCAAAAAATATTTGAGGGTACTAATTGTTGACTAGAGACACAGCACATAGAGGTGTAGCACTGTCATTTGTCAGAGTATATTGAGATTAGGCAGAATGTAATCAGTATTTGTAACTTCTGTAAGGTCTAATCTGACTAAACACATCAAAATTATTACAGTAAATCTTACATTATAGTGAGCACCAAGTAAAAGCAAAATAAACATTTTTTTTTCTTGGAATACTGGTGGAGATTGCTGTGACACTCTCACTGATGAAGTGGTAGGTGATTCAGTTGGCCAACAGATAAACCAGTCTGAATGGGTTTATTTTTCTTCCTTTTTACCCAATTAACAAAAAAATAAATGTTTTCTTCTATGTCAAAAGCAAACTATCTTCCTTTTCCCAACTGTCTTAGGTGAATAAACAAAGCTCTAAATCAGACAGTCTTTAAATAGCACAATTATTTTTTAGCTGCTATGATACAGCAATAAAAAAATAAAATTAACAGGGACAAGAGCTTTACAGTGCTGTAGAGGCTACCGAACCGAAAACAGTAAGAGTACTGCAGCATGGTCTTTCATCCAGGTTTTGTTTATGTTATTTATAAGATAGAAATTTCCCAAAAATTCAGATATTAGAAGTGTATAAACTTATTAGTAATGTCATTAGTGAAGATGTGAAGTAAGAATTTGCAGGCTATTTGTGGACATTTCTCGTCATGAAATATTAATCTATTTCAGTGCCTTTTGAATTAGATTAATTTACCATAAGTTTGTCAAAGAGAAAACAGCAAATCACTGGGCAGTGATTTCATTGTGCTTTTGAGTGCCATGTGAATTTTACAAAATTATTTTATTAGTAACTAACAAGCAGTATGCAGACTTCTGGAATATCCTGTGCATAACCCAGTTTAGCTTGACACTAGGCTTGGTAAAACCTCTATTAGTAGAGTTCTGACCCAGTCTTTCTCACCCTGCTGAACAGGTTCCAGTATGCAAGCCATTTTCAGTGCAGGACCCTGTCCTAGAGTGTGGTTTCTCTCTTGGCTTATAACTTCTCTGAGATTGAAGAAACTTTTTTAGAGTATCAAGGGTTCCAATGCATGTCAACCATTTTATGGATCATTTTTGGGGACTTTCAAATTTTTGTTGGGTGTTTAATGGGCCTTATATATTGATATTTGTCAGATAGCAGGAAAAAAAAAAGCACCAACAAACAAAGCAAGAGTGGGGTTTTTTTAACCTATTTTACAATTTTATTGCACTGCCATCCATGGAAACTGCTGATATATCTGCCTCAGATACAAATGAAACATTCCTTCAGACAGCTGAATGTTTCCTGCCTGCCAGCCTAGAAATCAAACTTTGCATGATATTACAGAAATTCATCATTTTTTTTCCTTTGGTGAAATGACTTAGTGGTGAAATTGTTATAGTCAGCTGTACTCTCCTATTTTGATCATCTTGTCACTTTCTGATTCAGCTGATAAAAGGATGTGTATTTTGTCAAGGGAAATATATAGACACATCACTCTTGCTGACAGCAGAAGAGGGTCACAAAAATTTCATCAAGAGAAGCTTCTACGTTACAGCCTCTGTCTTGCAAGAAATTTACGCCTTAGAATAAGCTTATGTATAGGACTAATTCCATTCATCTCAAAGAGAGTACTTACATGGTGTCTCCCCCTCCCGCCCCCAAAATATGTCAGATTTCTAAATACCCAAATATGTGCTTGTCTGCTTCTGCTTATGTGAATATATTACTGCTTAAACGAATACATATATGAATCTTTGGGCTTGTGGTCTACATTTTACTCATGAAATTTATATGTAAGCATGTAGGTAAAAATGGCCTAGTTTTCAGAATTGCTAAATGTTGACAACAGCAGTTAACTGGAGGCAATGGTGCTCAGGAAACTAGGTTAATATTCCTTAAAAGCCTGTATATACTCTTGGGTGTGGAACCTTCTCCAGCATATTTGAGAGATGTTAGCCATAGCATCTCAAGCAGTGTTTTGGAAAATGTCAAATTTTGCTGTAATTTTAACTTTGCTGCCTAGTTTCAGAGGAAACTCTTCTTAATAAAAAGAAAGAAAAGCAGTTGGGATATTTCATTGCATTATCCTTACTGTCTCTTTTGCTTTTATAAGCAAATTGTTTTCTCTTTTCCATTGTTAGAGAGAAGGTTATCAAATTCAACATTGATTTATTCTGGTTTCATTTTGTTGAATAAAGGGATGATGTTGAGGTAAAGGGATGATGAAGGAGATTCATAAGGATTGAATTCTGAGAGGTGAAAGGCAAGATATTAACAGTTTTGGTTCTCATTGTTACTTTGGGGTCTATTTGTGCTGAATTGGTGTCATCCATCCAGTTCAGCATCACAAAACAGCAAGCAGGATAGAATCAGAAATGACAGGAAGACTTTAACTACCCTCTTATCTCTGGAGGTTATTCATCCTATGGTTAGACACATGTTGGCAGAATAATGTGAGTAATTTCAGAGTAGTGCAGCTCTTGTTCCGACTTCTTTGTATATGAATCAGGAACTTTGCCTTTACAGCGATTAATCTAGAACTTCTCAAAAGCAATAAATTCACACAGAGCCTGAATCTCTCTTGTATTAAAATTCTTTGCAGTGCTTTGGCACTGTAAAAATAACTTAAAATAGTCTTAAATTATTTTTTTATTTTGCTTCATAGCAGCCAGTCTCTATGTTAAGAGAGTCTCTGTAAGTAAAAAGACAGCATAAATGAGAATTTTTAAAATACATTTTTAACAATTAACCTGCTTAAAAATCTTTAAAAAGTGAGCTAGGTACTTTTTCATCATCAAGAAAATATGTTTCAGTGGGTAGAGAATAAGTAGAATTGTAAAAAATAAATTAAAAAAAAAATCAACCCCCCAAATTTTTAGAGAAGAGGTAGAGATTTACAGGTATAGGGGGAAAAGTACAATTAGAGATGAAAAACTAATACCATGCGTAGTGTGTTCTTTGAGCAACAAATCCTGTTGTCAAAAAGATGTTGGTTTTGCAAGTGTCTTCATATCATGAAAATAATAGTATTCACAAAGTGTGCTGTTATAGGTGCACATTTCTATAGATGTAATGAAAATTAAACAGTGCATCTGAAAGCTTTAAAAAGACAGCATATAAGGGAAAAAAACCCTACTAGTTAATATTTTAAGAAACCTGACAATATTTTGGGATCCCAACTCTGAATTTTTTGTAATGTGGAGTTGAATGCTGCACCAGTCCTAATAGTGCCTATGTATTTCTGGATGCTCTTTGGAGTGAAATCCAGAAAAGGATTTATGATTGAGGCCAGGGGCAGCAGACTCAATGTCATGTGATTGCTTGTGAAGTTTTGCCAGCGTGGCACGTAGCTCAATTTTTAGTTGATGGTGTTTACTAAGATCCTGTAAGTATTTGATCATGTGGATTTAACAGAAGCATTAACTTATTTTCTGGAAACACTTTAAGGAGGAAGGTGTTTTCTTACCTCTCTAGTTGTGGATGAGATACTGAACTCTCCTAATATATTTTGTAATTTTCAGTATTTTTACATCTTCTAAATTCTAAAAGCCCATCCCTGAAGACACACATGTGTAACTGAAAGTTATAGTGGAGTTCTGTTTTGGTTGTTCCAACCAATATGATATATGTTGGCTTACCATAAGTACCAGGTTACATCTGTTATTGGCAAAACTTTTTGTCTTACTGCTGTTTTCTCACATTCATACTGCAATGCCTACAAATTCAGAATATACTTTGAGTGCAATTTTTTTCTTCTACTGAAGCAAAAATGGATAATTGCTGATAGACATCTCTAATGTAGTCAGAACTGAGGTATCTATTATAGTAAAAGCATAAAATGGCAAAAAATAATTAGTATTTTAAAATAATGTTGTTCTGTATCACAGTGTTGCTTTGGCTTTCTCTGCAATTCGACTTCTCCAAGATGCAAAAATTTTTAGTATGGAAATAACCTGTGTTCAAGAAGAAAAGGATGAAAGGGTGTGTTCGGTATGTGTGGATATTTGTTTTAAACTGTTGTTTCTTAGTATATGAAGTCTTCTATTAAGTGTCAAGTGATTTTCAGAATACTAGAACATAGCAGTCATCTGTATTACATGGTTACCATTAACCTGGGTAGAAAATGATGTATGACGTGCTTCTGTTACCTGCTTGCCTAATAGTATATTCAGTATGTCTATAATCATAATTTTAATTTGCATGTGGTAGGAATTACAGTTTTTATTTGTATACCCTTAAATGCTAGCATTGAAAATCTCCTTTTGTTTAGAAAAAAAAAAACAAATGGACAAAGTGGAAAAAATAGCTATCAGGTGAAAATCTTGTATTATTCAGTTAAGGTATTTTAGGTCTTTTGATTGAAAACCTACTTCAGAGTATCCTCTTTCAAAGAGCCAAACAGACCAGTTCACATCATTGCTGTTTTCCAAATTTAGCAAGATTTCAGTTGAGTTCTGTGGTCTAACACATAGGGATACTGACCTATACTTTGCAAAGCCGGTGTGCAAAACCTATGGATAATACAGCACACAGTCACTCTTGGTCGCACAGTAAGTAAAACTGACTCGCACGGACAGAGCAATTGAGCAGTGAGGCCAGACTTTGTACTGTACATAACAAGACTGGATTTTCATGGATGCAGTGTAATTATTCTCTGTCTGTGTTGCATATTGGGGTCTTCTGTCTTTCTGCACTTGCTCCTACATTTTCTTAGGACTGCCCTATAGCAAGTAACTGAGTTATGGCTATTTTTTTTTCCTCATGTGCATCAATGCAAATCAGTTGTTATGGTTTGGGGTTTTTTTTTGTACAAGTAAAACACTGGTGGTGCCATGTCCATTTATTGCTTGCTGGAACAAATCTTTAGAAGATGGAGTATAGAATTTTAGTAATAGAAAGATAATGTAAGAAGATGGCACAGGGAACTGAGCTGAGGTTTCTCCCAAGCACTTCCAGTACAATATTACGCTAACATTTGTTTCTAATCACCAGAAACACTAAAAACTAGAAATGAAAAATTAAAAATTTATTTCTAATCACTAGTGAGGTACCAGAACTTGATGCTGATCCTGTTCTACAATAAGACTCTTATGTACATTAGAATTTTGTGTTATGTTCCTGTTTGAGAGGAATAAAGTCTGAACTGTTACAATTATTCTCCATGACACATATATGGATTTATTTATGGACTCTTTCACAAAAGCTGATTTACTTTTAATTTGTTACAATTCTTTTTTTTTTCTATAGATTAAAAGTTAAATAATAAAAGTACTCCTGTTATTAAAAAATATGTATGTACCCTTCAAATAAACTTTTGGTTATAATTGTGTTAGTATTTGTAACACATTAGTATTAATTTAATTTATTTTAGACTGATGCTGCCCTGTTGCTTTATTTGTAGTAGTTTACTCAGAAAGTAACATTTCTCTTGCTTTCGGTAATTATTAGGACTCTTCCATTGAAGATGTTCAGCTACCTCACAGTACAACAGCACAAGATCATATAAATGTACATCTGTGGCTAAGGTGTCGTACAATGTTAGTGACTGCACTGGTAACACAGATACATGGCGCTGGTGATATAGAAGGTATTACCCTTTTTTGGTTTAGGCTTTTGGAGTGTAATGGGCAAGTGAGCCTATTTAGACACAATTTTTATCCATAAATAAAAATATTAAAATTAATTCTGGGGCTGAGTAATTATTTGTATTAAATTTATCCAATGCAATAAGGAAAATATATTTCTGAGTACAATGTCTCCCTAGAGCATCTAAACACAAAGCATTATCTTAGTGTTCATTTAATGAGCATTATCTTTCGATAAATCACTTCTGTGTGAAAAAGTTTCAAATGTTCTAGTATAATGAAGTTAAATAAGTATGCTTGTTTTAAAAAAACTCTATTGCTACATACTTTTAGTTTTAAAAGTCTCAGATTTTTTTTAACTTTTTATATCTCCAATAAATGAAATGTTCCTATATATCTCATAAAAAATGTCCCAAATCCTTTTTTAAAAAAGAATTTAATTAAGATACTAGAAATACATTTATTGCAGTTTGATTATGAATAAAGTGTTTTTAATTCCTTTGTTCTATGAACTTAGTATAAACTCTGATGCTCACTTAAGTATCAAAATCATAGTTGAGGCCTGTAGCCGAACTTTCATTTAATCTCTTTTGCATAATTTGGTGAAGGCTGTTAAAATCTTGGAATGATAACTAAGATAAGATTTTTGAAAATGTAGAATATGTTTTATGGGTGAGAATGACATGTGATTTACAAAATCTAAATATTTATGCTCATGGCTTACATATAAAGAATATATTTGGATGAACTTAAACCAAGTACAGTTTAAAAACCACTAAAAAAGTGGGTTTTCTTTCTTTTTAAATTAAACTTGGCAAAGAACCAATGAAATGATAAATGTGGAATCTATAATGTCAGATTTTATGTAACTTTTAATGTGGAAGTGACTTCTTAAGAGTGGTAGAAGATGCCGTAAAGTCTTTCTATCGTATTTTTACTATTCATATATTCTCTTCTTTTAGAAAATGATGTGGCTGAACGCAGAAGTGTGATAAAAGAAGTAATATGCGAGGCAGAAGCCTTTGGTGATATTGAGACTCAGGCTGAAATGATGGTGCAAGCTGCTATTCTTGACCTCCAAGAAAAACGTCCCGTGGCAGGCATTAAACTTCTTTTGCAGGTTTGAGCACAAAGGAGAAACTGTTCGCTTTTTTTTGATGCATTTTTCATGTAGTCAGAACAGCTGATGTCAGCATTAAATAAGCTTGAAATAGTGCCTCTAAAATAGATTTTTTTTCACTTTGTGTGACTTGTCCTCATAAATAGACGGCAAAAGTAGTAACTACTTTGGTTTATGTTGTCTCTGTCCAAACAGAATATCATCAGTTTACTCCAAGAGGATACATTTATTTCCCCTCCAGCTTCTTTGACTCTTGTGAAAAGTATGCTTCTGCTGGCAGACATTTTAACACTGCAAACAGTAGAGGATATAGAACATTGCTCTTCTACAGCGGAAACATTAAACGTACTAGTTTTGGCACATGAGCTTACCGTTAAAGCAGTGAGTATATGTTGGTGATTTACACAGCATTTGCAAATCCTTCCAACAATCTTAATTAGCTATTCTGGAAGCTATTTTAACGATGTATTTAAAAGGGCTATTCCTATTAATGCATCAGTTCAATTTTTTCTAGATTACATAGTGTAAAGAAGTAATTCATTTTACCAAACTTATTTATGCATACTTGTCATGAATACTCATGTATGTAGCCTGGTATTTTCACACAATTTAAAAAATACTGAATACTTGCAAAATGTACATCCATATGTGAAAACTGAAATAAGTAGTTCGACTTTTAAAGAGATGTGGAACACATATTTTCCCATTTGAAATGACGGATATGTTCATACTCAGTACCTCAGGGAGGGTGTACATTTCATAAAACTCCGAACTCATGAGCATTCAGGTTTAAGAATTTACCTTTTTATCTTAACTTAGAATAATTTGAATTAGAAAATTATATAAAGTAGCTTATTTTTTGTGATGTTTTAGATTGACAGATTGTTTCAATCAGTATAAAGAAATAATTTCCATGTAAAAATGTAAATATAAAATTTAAAAAAATCTAAAGACATGAAATCTGTGAGAGGAATGTATAGTAATAAACCATTTACCTATTTGGTGATCCAAAAATAGATATGATCTTCTGCAGTCTCTACCCATTCTTGATACAGTTTATAAACAAAAGCTTTTGGTTCAAATTCTTCCCTCATATTTCCTAATACAGAAGTTTAATCCATTGAAATATTTATTCCCTCAAGTAATAAAGAATCATATGAATCACTTCAGACCGAGACTTCCACTTGTGAGAGTTGCTAGCCTTCCAGAGACTTAACAATTTACAGCATGTTCCCATCACCTTATTTCCATGAATGAAAAGTCTGACGGGTCCATACATGTAATTTTCTTTTTCTTTTCTGGCCTTAGTTGGATGTCAGATTTCTTTGTAGGAATGACAGTTTCTTTCTAGGGCTTAGGTTACTTGGGAGATCTGTTTCTTAAAGACTGATTTGAGGGATTTTGCTTTTAGAAACCAAGCCTAACATTAATAAATTTGATCAAGAGCTCATTGGCCAGACTCGTTCATTTGCTACGAAACTCCTCTCCAAAGGAGATAAGTACAAACTGAAGTAAAGAAGTTTGGGAGTATCAAGCCCTTTTCTAGTACTCTTTTACAAGACACATTTTAGTTCCAGGGTTTTGCAATACCTAACTTAATTTTCAAACTGCTTTTTAATTTGCTGTCTGCGACTTGATTTTACAAAGCATACTCTCTTGTCATAGATTTTGGTTTGTGGAGAACCCATTGAACAGCAAATAGAAGACAGTACATTGACTTGCTTGGTCCTACCCACAAAAAATATCTACTTGCCACATATCAACTTGCTAGCCCAAGTCAAAATGAGAATTGGTAAGAAAACTGCAATTCATTATTTTTTTTTAATTTTTCAATAGTTTTCATTCATATTTTATGCACCACTAGATAAATTGATTCATCAGAAGTGAATGTAGTAAATCAAATGTCTTCATTATATAATTAAAATATTTTGAAAATCAACAGTAGATGCCTGTTTGGCTCCATGTAATGTGAACAAGCAAGGCACAATTCTTATGGCAACTATAATCAACAAAGGCTTAAATATTAATGTTATAGCTTGATGAAACTAATGGGAACTTCAGGTAGTTTTAAGTGGAAGTTAACAATCTGGCCAGGATATAAAAAGCAACAAGAAAAGCTTCTATAGGTATGTAGAGGACAAAAGAAAGTCCAAGGAGAATGTAGGCCCCTTCCAGAAGGAAACCGGTGTCCTGGTTACCCGGGACATGGAGAAGGCTGAGGTACTCAATGGCTTTTTTGCCTCAGTCTTCATCAATAAAGGCTCTTGTCTCTCCACCCAAGCTGTGGAAGGCACAAGCAGGGACTGCAAGGATGAAGAACCACCCACTGTACTCAAAGAGCAGGTTCGGGAACATCTGAGGAACTTGAAGGTGCACAAGTCCATGGGACCTGATGAGATCCATCCGCGGGTCCTGAGGGAACTGGCGGATGAAGTTGCCAAGCTACTGGCCATCATATTTGAGAAGTTGTGGCAGTCTGGTGAGGTCTCCAATGACTGAAAGAGAGGGAACATGACCGCCATTTTTAAAAAGGGTAACAAGGACGACCTGGGCAACTACAGGCTGGTCAACCTCACCTCTCTACCTGGCAAGGTCATGGAGCAGATTCTCCTGGAAACCATGCTAAGGCACATGGAGAGCAAGGAGGTGGTTGGTGACAGCCAACATGGCTTCACCAAGGGCAGATTGTGCCTGACCAATTTGGTGGCCTTCTGTGATGGGGTGACAGCATCGGTGGACAAGGGACAGGCAACGGATATCATCTACCTGGAATTGTGCAAAGCTTTTGACACTGTCCCGCACAACATCCTTCTCTCTAAACTAGAGAGGCATGGGTTCAATGGATGGACCACTCGGTGGATAAGGAATTGGCTGGATGGCCGCAATCAGAGAGTGGTGGTCAATGGCTCGATGTCCAAGTGGAGACCGGTCACAAGTGGCACCCCTCAGGGGTCCATGTTGGGCCCGGCCCTGTACAACATCTTTGCTGGCGACATGGACAGTGGGATAGAGTGCACCCTCAGCAAGTTCGCCGATGACACCAAGCTGTGTGGTGCTGTTGACACGCTGGAAGGGAGGGATGCCATTCAGAGGGACCTTGACAGGCTGGAGATGTGGGCCCGTGCCAACCTCATGAAGTTCAACCAGGCCAAGTGCAAGGTCCTGCACCTGGGTCAGGGCAATCCCGGGCACAAATACAGCCTGGGCGGAGAATGGATTGAGAGCAGCCCTGAGGAGAAGGACTTGAGAGTGCTGGTGGATGAGAAGCTCGACATGAGCCGGCAATGTGCCTTTGCAGCCCAGAAGGCCAACCGCATCCTGGGCTGCATCAAGAGGAGCGTGGCCAGCAGGTCGAGGGAGGTGATTCTCCCCCTCTACTCTGCCCTGGTGAGACCCCACCTGGAGTACTGTGTCCAGTTCTGGATCCCCCAACATAAGAAGGACATGGACCAGTTGGATGAGGTCCAGAGAAGGGCCACAAAGATGATCAGAGGGCTGGAGCACCTCTCCTATGAGGACAGGCTGAGAGAGTTGGGGCTGTTCAGCCTGGAGAAGAGGAGGCTCCAGGGAGACCTGATAGCGGTCTTCCAGTACCTCAAGGGGGCCTACATGAAAGATGGGGAGAGGCTGTTCAGTAGGGCCTGTTGTGATAGGACGAGGGGTAATGGGTTTAAATTAGAAGGAGGGAGGTTTAGATTAGATATTAGAAAAAAATTTTTTACAATGAGAGTGGTAGAGCACTGGAACAGGTTGCCCAGAGAGGTGGTGGATGCCCCATCCCTGGAAACGTTCAAGGCCAGGCTGGATGGGGCTCTGAGCAACCT